>BSBK01007364.1:147500-275333 GCA_027943335.1 Chamaecyparis obtusa
TGCAAAAACTGATACAGTTTACAAGATTAGGAGAATACCAGATTAATATGGATCGATGAATCTGATATGCCCCAAGTGATGATAGATTTGCCCCAAGCGATGAGGTCTTTTTGATGAATCCGTAACTAGACATGGTTGTTGTCTTGATTACTGAGGAAAGATATGATTTCAGCAAAGATATGAGTTCAAATTAGATTACAGACTTTGAATGATGTGCAATACCATGCCCCCTTCGGGATTAAAATTGAAATCTGACAAGAGAAGTCAGCGTTGATAGTTCAGAAGCATGCTAATTGATTGGAAAAGTGGTTATACACATTCAAGAATGCATTATGCATCGTTGGAAGGTCCCAAAAGACCAAGTTTGACTAGGTTTGACCATGAGTTGACCATGGTTGACCAAGTTGAAATTTTGATAGTTTGATGTAAGATAATCAGTTAAGTTGAAAAATGGATTTCTACTATGATTGAAGGTTGATTATGTAAGTATTTAATAATATAAACAATCTCAGATTTTGATTTTGATCCCAAAAAAAAAAAGGATTCTACTTCTTGTTAGATTTGAAGATGCGAGTGGAGAATTGTTTAAGCATTGAAGTTCATTTAGCCATTGTGAGATCATGCAAACATGAAAAATGCAAAGAGACATGCAAAATGAAATGCAACCTAAGACCTAGGACCTAGTCACTGATCATATGTCAATTTGTTATCATCATTGAACTTTTAGGTAACTGGATAAATCAATACAATGCCCACTAGCTATGAAAACATAGACATATGAATATCGATTTGTAGGTGCAAGAATCAATACAACACCCACTAGTCAACAACCATGGATATATGAATATTGATTTTATTTTCGGAATGTCGGATTAGATATAAGCACCAAGGGACAAACACTAGGATGACTTGAATATCATGTCCATTTTGATATAGCAATTTGTATAAGCATCAAAACATAAACGTCGTGATGACTGGAATACTCCTTTCATGAAAAACACATGAAACAACCAAGAGATTATTCTAAATCCAATGTGAATTACCCATAGTGACCCTTTATCATTCACATCCTTAGGTAAGATTGCATTTCACAGTAGGAGAAAGAACTCACTCAAAAAGACAATAGTTAGATCAAACTTCCTTGAATTTTCTGGGTATCAATGGTCTAGATACGCATGGCCATCCAATTCGAGATAGAGGCTCTTCAGTCGGACACCATTTCAATCCAAAATTTCCAAAGACATTAGATTTTCACATACAAGCAGAAGACAATGAAAAGATTATGCCCCTAGTCATCACTCTCTAAATCCTATAAAGGACATCATCGAAGAGCTCAAAGGGACACAATATGCAAAAATCTCAATACAAATCAGTAAGCATACAAGGAGATAAAAGCATCGAAAAAAGCATAGATTGTTTTCAGTTTGTGTTTGATTGCGTTGTTGTAGATGCAAAATCCTTTCTGGAGACAAGACAGACATGACTAACTCAAATGAAGCTTCAAAGGACTCTGACTGGATATGATACATCTAAGATATATTGGAGACCATAGGATATGACATTGATTGCCCCCAAGTTTGAACATTGATAGGATACAGACACTTGAGAAAATTGGTGGACAAACCAACTTATTGAAAACTGGAAATGTAAAACAAACCGGGAGATATGCACAAACTAAAGCAAAATTGAAAGCTGGGAAAGACTAAGATTGTGCTGATAGATGGAGCATTTTTAAACAAATGGTGCCCATTTGCCAGGTTTTCACCATCTTGGCAGAGATTCTATTTTTTTCTACCAAGGCGCCTGTTTCGAGGTTTTCACCAAGGCACTTTTTTTTTACTTTTTTTTTAAATTTTTGATATTTTTCAATTTTTTTGTGAATCATCAAGGCACCTATTTCTAGGTTTTCACCAAAATGTTCATTTTTCAGGACTTTTTCTGATTTTTATAATTTTTTCAAGACATTTTACCATAGACTGAATGCCTTAGGCGTAGAATTTCTTCAGATGGAGAATGCTAATTGGTTCTTGGAGCTGTTCTCCTTTAGTCATTGAGAGTTGATAGGCACTAGAGCCAAAAGTAGCAGTGATGACAAAGGGACCCAGCCAGTTGGGTTCAAACTTCCCCTTGCGTTCTCAATGGGATTGATTTTAGGATTTTCTCTCAAGACTAGATCGCCAACCTAAAATTCTCTATGTTTGACTTTCTTATTGTAGCCTCTAGACATTTTCTTTTGATATACTTTGAGATGATCATACGCTGCTTGTCTACGCTCATCTAGTAGTTCAAGTTCTTGCAACCTAGACACTCTATAGTCATCATCAGTTACTAGACCATGCATTCTAATTCTTAGTGATGGGATTTCAACCTCAATAGGGAGTACCACTTCAGACCCATAAAATAAAGTGAAAGGTGTAGCCCCTGTAGGTGTTCTGATACTTGTTCTGTAGGCCCATAGAGCTGGATTAATCATGAGATGCCAGTCTCTACCAGTTTTGTTTACTATTCTGTGCAAGATCTTTAATAGATTTTTGTTAGAAGCCTCTGCTTGTCCATTCCCTTGTGGATAGTAGATAGAAGACCAATGTTGGGTGATCTTGAACTTGGCACATAGATCATCTAGGTCTTTATTCCTAAATTGCCCACCGTTATCTGTGATTATGGAATGAGGTATCCCATATCTACATATGATATAGTTCAATATGAACATAGATATCTGTTTCCCTATTGCTTGTGTCAAAGGGACCACCTCTATCCATTTTGTAAAATAATCTGTGGCTGTGATTATATGGGTATGTCCGTTAGAAGAATGAGGATGAATCATTCTGATAAGATCAAATGCCCATTGATGGAAAGGCCATTGTGTTGTAAAGGGGATTAGATCCCTCCCTGGAGCATGAATTAAGTTTCCATGTACTTGACACTTGTGACAATTCTTAGCAAATTTGCTAGCCTCTTTCTCCATTTCAGGCCAATAGTACCCAGTCCTAATAAGTTTTTGAGCTAGTGTTAAACCATTCGAGTGTGACCCACAAATACCATCATGGACTTCCTCTAATGCATGTTGAGACTCTTCTTGTTCTAAACATCTAAGTAGCATACCATCTAGACCTCGTTTGTATAGATGGTGACCAATGATGACATATCGGGAGGCATTACGGATAAGGTATCTCTTTTCATGGCAGTTGAATGTATCAAGAATGATTTGGTCTTGGACATAGGAAAATAGGTTTTTATATCGAGATGAATCATGACCTACAATAGTGTAGATCATGTGGGTTTTAGGGGAGTCATATGCAGGATAAGATAGTGCTTCCACCATAAACTCATAGCGTAGCTCATGTTCAGGCTGTTGTAATAAAGTAGATAGTGTTGCCATTCCATCGGCAGCCTTGTTCTCCATTCTAGGAATTTGCTCAAATGTGATAGATATGAAATATTTCTTAAGATCATCTACCATTCTCTTGTAAGGAATGAGATTTTCATCTTTAGTTTGGTACACATCATTGACTTGATGAATAACAAGTTGAGAGTCTCCATGAATGTGTAGCTCTGTTACTCTCCATTCAATTGCTAGTTTCATACCATTCAAGAGGGCTTCATATTCTATAGTATTGTTTGTGCAAGGGAACTTTAGTCTGAATGCTTTTGGGATGGAGTATCCTTGAGGAGTTATGAACAATATGCCTGCTCCAGATCCATTCTATGTATAGGAGCCATCAAAGAACAATTTCCATTCTCTAGAAGATAGGTGCATAATAGAGGAGTCTGGAAATTCCATTTGCATTGGTGTGTCATCAAACATGGGTGCATCTGCTAGTTTATCAGCAATAACTTGACCTTTTATAGCTTTTCTTTCAACATATTCAATGTCAAATTTGCTTAGAAGCATGACCCATTTAGCCAGTCTACCTATGAGGGCAACCTTTCTTAGTAGGTATTTTAGTGGATCAATTTTTGCTACTAGATGCATTGTATGAGCTAACATATAGTGTCTCATTTTCTATGATGCAAAGATCACAGCAAGACAAGCTTTCTCAATCATAGAATAGTTCTTTTCATATGCCACCAATGTTTTGCTTATATAATAAATGGCTCTTTCCTTTTTCTCTTCATCATGTTGTGCTAGCAATGCCCCCAGTGATGTGGCTGTTGTGGAGACATATAAGATCAATGGCTTCCCATGAATAGGAGGCATCAAGATAGGCAGATTTGATAGATACTTCTTGATATGGTTAAAGTTGTTCTCACATTCTTCATTCCATGAAAAGGTCACACCTTTATGTAATGTTTTTGTAAAAGGCTGTGATATGTCCGCTAGCTATGATATGAATCTTCTAATAGATTGAAATCTTCCTTGCAACATCCTCATTTGGCTGATATTCATGGGAGGTTGCACCTTTATTATAGCCTTGACTTTAGCCAGATCAACTTCAATGCCCTTATTTGAAACTATGTATCCTAAGAGCTTTCCAGAAGTGACACCAAAAGCACACTTCTTAGGATTTAGTCAAAGACTAAACTTTTCCATTTTGTCTAGGATCGTGCTCAAGTCCTTTAGATGTTCAGTCCTGATCATAGATTTTGCCAATGTGTCATCAACATAATCTTCCATTGTTTGATGCATCATGTCATGGAAAATAGATGTCATCACTCTTTGATATGTAGCTCCAACATTTTTAAGCCCAAATGGCATGACATTCCAATAGAAGGTGCCCCATGCACATGTGAAAGCAATTTTCTCTTGGTCCTCTGGAGCAATTTTTATTTGGTTATATCTAGAGAAACCATCCATTAAGGAATACATCTCGAAACCCGCAGTCATGTCCACTATCATATCAATGTTAGGTAGTGGAAAGTCATCCTTAGGGCATGCTCTATTCACATCTGTAAAGTTTGTGCACACTCTGATTGACCCATCTGGTTTAGAAATAGGTACAATATTAGAGATCCACTCTACATAGTCAATAACTCAGATGAATCTGGTGTTTAGGAGCTTCTCTAATTCAGCTTTTACCAAGAGTGCAACGTGAGGATGCATTTTTCTCAATTTTTTCTTGACAGGTTTGACATTTGGAGCAATAGATAAATGATGCATTATAAGATAAGGATCTAATCCTAGCATATCTAAATATTTCCATGAAAATTTGATCTTCTTCTCTATTAGGAATGTTGTAAATTTTTGTTTCTCTTCTTCTGATAATGATTGTGCTACATGTACCAATTGTGGTTCCTCTGTTGTACCCAAATTGATGGATTGAGTGGGCTCGATTAGAACTGGAGATCTGTCTTGTAAATGACTTAGAAGGACATAAAATATCTCATCCTTAGGCACCTCGGAGAGGTTTTCACCTTTGGATGTCTTTTATTTTTACTTTTGTAGGTTCTAAGACTGCCACAAAGTGGTTTTCACCCTCAGAACTCTTTTTCTTTTTGTTTTTCTGACTAAGATATTTGATGTTTGACTCAGTCATGCTGATGCTCCATTCACTGATGGAAGTACTCATAGGCTCAACTACATTGAGGTAGCAAGCAAGGGCATAGTCATTTGGGAAGGTATAAATACCATGGCTTGGATTCATGGAGGTTTGATCAATAAGTTTTGGATATTTGATAGTCAAAGTAGGGAAAGATTGGGAGATAGTGTTTACGGATATGGATTTGTCATCATTGGTCCTAACTTGACACTCGAGTTCAAAGGTGATACTTCAACTTAAGACATCCAATTTTTGAATAGGCTCAATGTCATCGTGGGAGTCCAATTTAGCCATAGGTGGATCAGATTCGATAGGTTCATCACTTCGCTCTAGAATTACATTGGTTTGAGGTGCATATTGGTGAATAACATCAACATGTTTCTCTATGATAAGCTTATCTAGTTCTAGAATGACTCCCCATTCATATTCATTAGATTCATCTTCTGATTTAGGATCTCTAGGAAATCTTAGAACATGAGTAAAGTCAGGGTGAATACCCCAAGAAGGGTTACCCTCAGATTTTGATTTGTATTCATACTCATGAGAATCTATCTCAAAATCACTACCACTTCCCTCTTCTTGATTGTTTTCAAGATTAGCTGGTTCTTGTGTTGCAACTATCTCTTGATTGATAGTAGGTTCTTGTGTTTCTACTACATTAATGCTTTTGATAGGATCATCTTTATCATCAAGAAGGTCTTTGATCTCTTTAGGGAATTTTTCATAGGGGATGAGTTCTGAACTATCTGAATCACTATCGGATGGTTCTGTTTCTTCTTTCTTAAGAAGAGGTTCCCCTGGTGTGATCTTCTCTATGACAGGAGAGAAGCTATCTTTGAGGTGATAGGGTTTCTTCTTAAAGCCTAAGCCAACTTTATTTTTATTTTCTCTACCAGTATGTGGGAGAGGTGTCTCAAGACCTTTTCCTCTGATTCCTAGAGGTCCTGTACCTAAATATCCCATCTTAGCTATTAATTTATCTCCTGGACCATATGACTTGGAAGGGAGTTTGGAGATTGTAGAGTCACCAATTTGCACAACTTGAGATTTAGGTTCATCTTTGTACAGCCATGATAGCACAGTCTCATCCTCTTCAAATTCTTGCTTGGATACTTGTTTTGCTACAAAATTCTTTTTATATGTTTCAAGAGGTGCTTTAGAGTCTGGTTTGGATTGTTCAAAAGATTGCCCATAAGATTTAGGTGAGATAGGGAGAGATGTCAAAGATAAGACTGGCTCAATAGTATATTCGCCCATACTATTTTCTTTTATATTAACCTCTTTTGCAAGATCTTCCATTTTAGATGTGGATGCTTCCTTAGTTGGTTCAATGGAAGATTCTCTGTTATTAGGTACAAGCTTATCTGCACTTTCCTTCAAGGTGTTGCAAGTTGTATTCAGATCTGTGGGGATAGTAACCTCTACTCCTTCATAAGGAAACTTCAAACATTAATGGTATGTAGAAGGAATAGATTTCATTTCATGTATCCATGATCTCCCTAGAAGGACATTGTAGGACAAAGGTAGATCAAGCACTTGACAGATGGTATCTTTGATAACTGGACCCACTCTGATAGGTAAGACAATGGTGCCTTTAGAAGATCTTTCTTGTTCATCATAGGCCTTGATGGTTATTTTCTTTCTAGGATCAATAGCCAATTCTGAAAATCCCAATTGTGTGATCAAGTTGTAAGAACAAATGTTTAGGCCAGCGCCCCCATCTATCAACACACGTTTGACTCTACGGTTCTGGATCAAGACTTCTATATGCAAAGGTTGATTATGTGGGTGACTCAAGGAGTTGTCATCTTCTTCTAAAAAGGAGATATATTGCAGAGATGTAAGATGTCCAACCATAGTCTGGAACCTGTCTAAATCAAGGTCATCAGGAACATTAGAACTGAGAAAAGCTTTATCGAGAATGGCTTTATGAGCTGGAGATATTCGAAGCAACTCAAACATGGAGATTTTCACATTAGTGTGCTGGAGTTGTTGAATAATGCTATAAGACGTAGGCCTTGTATCCTTTGGATTGGAAGATTTGGAAGCAGCCTTCTATTTAGAAGCAGATGAAAGATTGAAGGGCACCTTAGGGACTTTTGAGGAATCTGGGATTTTTCCTTTCAGATGCATTTGAGCTTGTGATTGAGTAATTGTGTTAGCTGAGGAATGATTTCTATCTCTTCATACAATTGTGATGACATTGCAACTTTTAGAGAGACATGGTTCAACCATATTGATGACAACATTATTTCCAGGGTAGGCATAGTTGACTTTTGCCCCCATATTAGGCTGAGAAGTTGAAAATTCTTGACCATGTTTTGGAAATGGTTCTATGAATGCTGTATGATCATTATTGCTCATGGGATTGTCAATTGTGATGTCTCCACTATCGATCAGATCTTGAATGGTATGCTTCAAGTGGTAGCAACTACTAGTTTTTTGACCTTTACTCTGATGGAAATCACAGAATTCATTTTCCTTCCACAATATCAGTTTGGGGTCCTGAGCATTCAGTCAGATTGGTGGTAAAGAGATGATGTTATTAGCCAGTAGATTTTTCATAGATGATTCTAAAGACTCTCCTAGAGGAGTAAATTTTTTATGTTTATCCCATTTTTTGAATTCTGGCTTCCTTTGGGATGGTTGAGAAGACTTTTGTTCTGAAGCTTTAATGGCTTGAGTACCAAGAGTGAGATTGTAGGCTAGTGCCTTTGATGGGGCATGGACAGTGTCAACAACACCATCTGTGATGATGCCTTTGTTCTTGTTCCAATTTTTTCTCTTGTCTTTAGAACTGGATCCTAATTCGTACTTGTCTTTTTGAAGTGTTATTTCTCCTTTTTTCACGAGCACTTTTTCAATTTTGATAGCATTATCCACCATCTTATCAAAAGATGTATGATCTTGCATTTGTAGAGGATAATTGATTTCTGGAACAAGGTTGTTGATGAAGATTTCCAATTTTTTTTTTTCTGGAATAGGTCTGGCATATAGAGAGAACTTCTTCCTCCATCTCTTGAGAAATGTTAGGAATGGTTCCCCTGGGTATTTTTTGAGATTACAGATATTGATCATGGTGACCGGGTGCTGAATATTGTAGGAGTATTGTTGATAAAGCAATTTGATCAACTCCTCAAAAGTTTTGATAGTAGAAGGAAATTTTGAAAACCAATGAATGGATGCTCCCCCTAGAGATCGAGGGAAGAGGTGCATAAGGTAGGTTGGTTCATGCATGAACTCCATTGATTGTGTACAAAATTCCCTGACATGATCTTGAGGGTTAGAGTGCCCATCATATTTATCATACTTCGGCATCTCCACTCTTTTTGGAAATGGTGGCATGTACAAGTCTTTGTCAAATGGAAAAGGACATAGAGCCTTCATGGAGAACTCTTTAGGTTCCTTCTCTTTCTTGAGATTGTTAAGCTCAACTTGTATAGCATGCATTTGTTTCATCATAGCCATGAGTGGATTCTCTTCCTCATGCATAATGATGTCTTCAACATTAAAGTTGGGAGGAAGTTTAGCTCCTTGATGAGCTAATTGTAAAAAGTATGCTTCTCTATCTTCTTTCAAGAAATGCTTCATCATTCATTTGAAGTTATCATCATTTTGATATTGAGTAATTTCTTCAGGTGTGGGTTCCTGATCTGCACCATGTTGAGATTGAGCTCTTTGAGAGCCAAAATTTTTCCTTGCTTGAGACATGGTAGGAGTTTGTGGACTCACTGGATTAGATTGATGAGGGGTATGTTGAGTACCTCTGTGAGTTGATGGAGGGGGTATGTAACCAGATTTCCATCCATATTTGCCAAGACTATCATCCTCATAAAGACCAGAATTGATGAGTTGCTTAAGAGTTGGATTTTGGAGAGTGGTGATAGATTTCTTGTGAGAGGAAGCTCTAGTCTCCACCATTCACCTCAAGTGAAACAAAAGAATAAGATCCAGATAAATGAATAATGAATTGAATCAAGATGATCAAATGATGCAACCTTGTCAAGGTTTGATTGGTTTGAAGATTTGATTAGATGTGGATGAAGGATATTGTGCCCTGGATGTATGGGTAGGTTCCCAAAAGATAGCGGACAAGATATCACAACACTTAGTCATTTTGATGATTGAGTGAAGATTGATAGTTATGACAAGGTTTTGACACAGGATGATAAGGACTCAAATCGATTAAACAGAAGGCTGAATTGAATTCAAAAGGCCACTTTAGGAAAATGATTGGATTCTTAATAGCTACTGCTCTATTCTTGATACAGTGATTCATTTGACAGATTCTAAAATTAGGCTGAAAAAGATAAATATCTAGCAATTCTGACAATTTTTTGACAACTTTAAAAAATTTCCCAAACAACACTCTGCAGACTCGTATGACAGTGGGTATCCTGTGAAACAATACTTGCAAAACTTGTAAGATAATTGCAAGCAAGATTTTGACTCTTTGAATTTTTTGGCATCAAAACTCGTATGACACTGGGTTGGTTATCATACGACAGTTGGGTATCAATGAAATGATAGTTGAAAATATTATACGACAATTGCAAGATTTTGACTTTGAGAATTTGCTGGCATGGAAACTCGTACGACACTGGGTAGTCAATCATACAACAGATGGGTTGTAATGAAACGACACTTGGAAAAACTTATACGACAGTTGCAAGATTTTGACTTTGAGAATTTGCTGGCATGGAAACTCATATGACACTAGGTACTCAATCATACGATAGATGGGTTGCAATGAAACGACACTTGATGGAAACTCGTATGACTTTTGACTCCAGAAAAGGATTTTACTTTAGATTTTTGCAAATTTTGATTTTTCAGATTTGAATTGTTTGCAAATTTCAATGTCCAGATTTGAGGATTGTAACAGATTTGTTCATTTTCAGTAACCAGATAGATAAACAAGCACACGAAATAGCAAGCACGTGATTTCAAGCATGTCTGAAAATAATGAACAAGGGAAAAAGAAACCTTGTGCATGAACAATCAAGTGACTTATTCGTTCTAATCCTCAAAAGTGCTAATTGTGTATGTTCCAAAAATGTTTTGCAATAACACACATATACCCTATAAAATGAAAATTTGTCCTCTCTATGGTTTTTAGTAATGGTTTGACTCTGCAAATTTTATGATCCAAAGGGGGTGAACTCCAATCCTGGCGCACCAGGGTTTTGACACAGTCTGAGAACTTAATCTTCAGGAGCTACTAGGGAGATCTGACAACCCAACAATGAACCACACCCACAGAGATTTCTTCCACAAGGACATTTATATAGCGGCTGTCACTACCACGGTGAAAATGGCTATTACCGCTTGAGGTTCCATCAACATAGTTTACCCTGTGAAGGGATTGTCCGCTATGGTTAACCCTCTCTAAAGGTGACTCACAGTATGATACCACAAGGGGACTTGGATCCAGATCCAAGGTTTTGATGCCTCTTCACTTTTAACCCAAACAAAGCAAGCAGATTAATCTGACATGCTAAGACAAAGTTTGTCTCACCAAGGTCTATGATATCAACCCCATGTGATCTATCAACCTCTCTAGAGAGAGAATGTATCGATCAATAAGAGAAGACACACTAACCAAGTTGAATGTGAAATGCACTAAGTATCCTCCCTACCTACAAGGATTCTATCGTCAAGAAGGATTTTGCTAGGAATCCAATCTCTCAAGAATCACGAATAGTGTTCATAGGGCCTAATTACTATGTGAGCATAGATGTATGTTTCCAAAAGCAAATCTACCAAAAGTATCTAAAAAGTAGAAAGAGGAACACTTAACACTTAAATCGAATATGAGATGAGTCCACAAGGTGGAACACTTAACACCTCACACAAGCTAAAAATGAGTCCCCAACTTAGAAAACAAGTGAGTTCCTAAAAGCACAAAAGGGTTGCCAAGTGGAACACTTAACTCTTCTATCCTATTGACCCCTCCCCTTTATGGCGCTGAGATTGCAACCACAGGGTGAAATGAGGGGTCGACTGATTAGCGAGTCCAATAACCCAAGATAGCAATCAAGATCAATCACAAGTATCTGAGACTACTTAATGAATCCTTAAGGGGTCACAACCTAGTATCCATTATGAAAGTGTGTAAAACAAAAGCATGAAAAGAATCACCCAAGCTAGACACATGAGAGATTTATTTTAAGCCCCAAATTGAAATATTATCAGCACAAGTGGAATACTTGAGATCTTCACAATGCACTTAGTAGATGTTTACCTGATTTTGAGCAATTCTTGCATTTTTTCCAATCAAAACCAGCAGAAATCAATCAGAAATAGTAAATTTCAATTTTTAGGGTTAGCTGTTAGGCAAAATCCAAAAATCAAATCTGACAAACTACCTGCAAAAATGAAATGACAATTGAAATCTGGTACCGAAACTCCTACGACACTGGGTCTGTTACTAGACGATAGTGAAACCTAATGTCGAAACTTGTACGACACTGGGTCTATTACCAGATGACAGTCCAAAAACTCATACGACACTGGGTGTCTGATGAAATGACAATCCAGCCTTGAAATGATAATGGGTATCTGATGAAACGACACTCGGTCAACTGTCATACGACAGTGGGTTCAAAATCATATGACTTTTGTCAGAAACTCGTACAAAGATTGTACGGACAAAAAATAAAAATCATATTTTTGCATAGAAACGGAGGAGAAAAAGATAGAAATGGATAGAATTGAATTGGAAACCCATTTTAGGGTCCCACAGTGGGTGCCAAAAATGTGTGTGTGAAAATTGTACCTGATCTATAGACACAACACTTCAGTAAAATATTAGAGGTTAGCTATAATCAAAATCATGCAAAATTGAAATCTACTCTAACCAAGTGATTTACTGCCTTCTAGTAGGTGCAAGATTAATGTTCTCAGATTGCTATCGAGATCAGTGACCTAGATGACACCTAAACGAAAGATTTGAATGCAATTGATCTAGATATGAATTGAATGCAATTAAGCTATTTTTTTTAATTTTCTATGCAATAATATGATAAAAACTGATATGAATCTATGCTAACAATGATATGAAATATGAATCTAAATGAATGCAAAACAAGATTGATCTCACAAAGGTGTCTATTCGCAAGAGCTTTGATTTTCCCCAATTCCAATTCTCCAACGTGATTGTGTAAATTTGTGGATGAATTATGAAGAGCTGAGCCTTGGTTTTATAGAAATCCAGGGCTTTGGAGGTGCATGAAAAAAATCCATAAATCACTTAGATTAACTTAGCTTGATTTTTGAGTTCTTTGATAAATAAAGATAATTAAGTCACAAAAATCATGCAAAAGCATAATTCAACTCAAATTAGAAGTTTAGATCAACTTTAAAACTCAAAAAGATGTTGAGTTTCAAAAAGCTAACAACTTGCATTGATTTTCCAATTTGAGTTTAACTGGTCCTTGAATGTGAACATGGATAATTATGATTTAATAAATAAATAAAGTGATTTATTCTCAACTTAATTGATTTTTGAAATAAAATAATTAATTTATGGGTTAATTAACTATTTTATCAAACTTTTATTAAAAACTATATTATTAAATAATGACAACTTGCTTTGATTAATTAAATAAAAAATTAATCAATTATTCATAGGATATTGGATTTATTGTCAAAATTAAATAATACAATTACTAAGAGATAGAATTAAATTTAATCACACAACTAAGTGGCAAGATATTAAATCTAATTAATTAAATATGAAAATATTCAATTAATCAAACTTAGGATAAATGTGATTTATCGCCAAATAATCATTAAATTAAAGATAATTAAGATAATTAGGAATATTGCTAGGAATATTCCCCGATGCAGAATTTAAGATAATCAATTATGATTCGAGAAAATGTTTAGATGTGCCTTAGATTAAGACTTTGATGTCGATTTCGTTCGAATTGTTGATACAGAAGATTAATTAACTTATAGCCCATTTTTGGGGTATTACACACGGATCCAAAAATACTCTTATGTAAGCTTTTGTTGATTCTTAAATAAGACAAATATAGAAAATTAAAGTTTCAATCACATTATAGTTTGACTATCATAGATGTCAAGTCTAGTCATGAAGATCTTTGACATCTTTTTAGGAATTTCAATTATGAAATTGTATTTTATTTGAAAAAATAACTCCATATACTATTATGTCAACTCTTTCTACTTTACACTAAATATGTTATTATTATCTTCTTTGAAATCTTCTAACCTATGTGCGGAATAGTGAGAATACAAAGTATATTTAAGGAAGAGTTAGAGGATGTACACCACTGAAAGACAATTTTGGTATGGAAGATCATATGGCCATACATAGATTTTGTATGTTAGTTAAATAATCCCACACCTTTCTAGAGAAGGAACATGTAACTAAAAAATATAAAAACATTGTTCTGATAGGTCATCCTATACCCACGAGCCAATCTACAGACATCCTCTAGACTAGAGAGAATCAATACAAGAAGCTATATTGAAATGGGATAATGATATATTAAGGTATTGAGGTGTTTACCAAGGCATAGAGGCTCTGCTTAAATAGGAATGAGCAGATAGGTAGAGTGGACAAGGTTGAGATAAGTGTCTTAATCTAGAGGAAGTAGAGTTCTGATAGAACTCTACAATATCCTCTTAAGATGAGTTAGAGTCCAAATAGGACTCAATGATATCCATCTACCTAATAAATGTATTGACCTAAGTAAACTTAATTAAAGAGTAATCAGTAACAACTATTTACTCTAACACCCCCCCTAAGTGTAACTTAGGGAGTACAACAATTGAGTAGAAAAGATTTATGGGTCCCAAAAACTAGGCCATGTTAGGTACCCATGTAGAACTACAATTCAATCTATCATAACCATGAAAAAGGAGAAACCCAAGTGGTAGAAAAATCCACCCGAAAAGAGAGAACATGAAGATCGAAGAAGCCTTCAAAAAGATGTCCTAAAATCATGAACATTAACATCACTAAAGCATAAAGAATATTTAGAAAATTATTGATGAGTGATATGGTGCTATATCTGATGATATCCTCTGAAGAAAATGATGATTAGGAAGACAATAATCTGTATGAGTGCTCCAATTGGCACTTCATGAACATTGATCAAATATCAACAATGGAAATGGCATCTGTCGATCAAAGATACATATGGCACATGAATCTGCATTAGTGATCTTCACTACACAACCAATGATTTTGTTTGAGTGATACCTTTATCACTTCTTGAATTTGTTGAAAATGCAAGTGTAATAGTCTTATAGGAATCCAAGAGTGTTTTAGCACATTTCAAGTGAAACCAACCAACTTCTGCTAAAAAATAAATACAAGAGTGTCTTAGTGCACTTCAAGAGAAACCAAGGAAGCATTATCATGAACATGAATATTAGGATACCCCCCATAATTCTGACTTGGGTGAGGCTTGATAGATCCACTAGAACAATGTGTCACCATGCTATGTAGAAGGGACCAAAATTATCTGCAACTGAGAAAAGGGTATTTGTGGTCAAACTACACACTCGCATGAGGCAAGAATATCAATGATTTTTCTATTTTCATGGAGGAACTCTCCCTTTGACAAAGTTATGATTGGAAAACAAAGGCTCAACACAACCCCCCATGTGACTTTAAAATTTGGGGCAAGTACAAATAGTTTAATGGCACATCATTTATGCACAATCCCAAAAAGACATGGATGGACACTAGATCTAATGTGTCTACACAATAGGAATTACATAGGATGTTCAACTAATCCAAAGGACAAATCAAGAAAAAACTTGAAAATAAATTTCACAAACAAAGTGCATGGAACCACCTTTTCCACAAATCTTCTTTGCTAAAAAAATGGGCTCTAGACATCTATGTTATGGCTATGTGAAGAAAATTTTACTATTAGGACCAAAAGGTGATGAAATAGCCCACCCCTTTTACCCAGGGGCATGTGTTTGGTCCTCTGTGGGACCATCATCTCATCATTTCAGAAAATAGTGCTCCTACCAGATGGAGAGGGCCCAAGAAGAGCTGAGTAGGTGGTTGGGTTTGATGGTGGCTCACCTTCAAAGCTCCTCAAAATATAATATTACCAACCACCAAATTATCAAAGACCAATGATGTGAAAGGTAGAGATATACAATTCACCGAGAGGTGGTTCCTATAGTGTAGAAGGTGCTCAATTTTAGCCTCTAGGACAGGTACATGCTACCAAAGAGATCCATGCTATCCAAGAGAGATTAAGTGCACTTAGAGCACTGAAAGTGTCAACCAGTCTCCAAAAGGTGTGCCTCCATAAAGAAACTATGAACTTTAATGAAGTCACTGACTCATCAAATTTTCACATTGGGACTAGCATTGGTCAAAAACAATATTAATATTATATCAAATGGTGGACTAGCTCTGATACCATGTTAGGATAGGTCATCGTATAACCAAGAGCCATTCTACAGACACCCTCTAGAATAGAGAGAATCAATGCAAGAAGCTATATTTAAATGGGCTAATGAGATATTAAGGTATTGAGGTGTTTACAAAGGTATAGAGGCTCTGTTTCAATAGGCAAGAGTGGATAGGTAGAGTGGCCAAGGTTGAGCCAAGTGTCTCAACTTGGAGGAAGTAGAATTCTAATAGAACTCTACAATATCCTCTTAAGATGAGTTAGAGTCCAAATAGGACTCAATGATATCCATCAACCTAATAAATGTATTGACCTTAGTAAACTTAATTAAAGAGTAATCAGTAACATTTATTTACTCTATAAAACATCGTCTTTGAAAAACTCATAAAGTTTGGGAGAGGAAACACCCTTTGCACAAATTGTCATAGTAGAGGATATTTTTCTAAGATATAAGAAAAAATAAAATATTTATTTTTAGAATAATCTTAGAACAACACAAAGTTAAAAAAAAAAAGAGGATCTATTATTAAAAAGTAAAATAGATAAGTAACTGAAAGCAACAACACAAACCAATTAGATAATTAAAACTTGATAAAATCATCCCTAGTTTAGAGAGGGGGAAAATGAAATGTGATAGAAGAAAATGAAGCCTTGAAAATCATAACCTTCATGGATGGACATTATAAATGCAATTTGAAGACCCACCATTTATGTAGTCTAGAAACGTTTCTTCAAAATATCTCACCTAAGATTCCATTGGGAGAACTTGGCCACTCAACAACCAAAAATGGGTACTGAGAAGACACTTATCATCCTCAAAAATTGTATGAGAAATCCATTCTCTACCTGTTTTTTTAAGTCTCATAATGAATGAATATGATATCAAGACATTAATCAATATTTGTATTTGTTTTGATGATCTTATATATATAAGCAATAGAAAAACTATTATTTAAAAGAAAACTTTATTAATTTTTTGGAGTTTCATTTCTAGATTCGATCAATTATTTTATATTGTTTAAAAATGTGATAATAGAAAAAAGATATATGATAGATTTACATGATCACTCTAAAAATATATTTATTTATTTCCCATATGCATTAGCTAATATATTTATTAGAGAACTTAAGAAATAGAGAAATGCATGTTAGTTTGAACACATTAATCACTTAAAGATAATTTTAATATAAAATATTTAAGTTTCAAGATAGATGCTAATTTGTATAAAATTTTGATATAATTTTTTTTATATTTTACTATATCTGACTAAATATTATATTTTTTATGAATAATAGTCATCTTCAATAATATAAAATGTAAGCTACCACTATTCACATAAATAAAAAGGTAGGAAGGTCCAGGATCACCCTCATGAATTAAATGAACAACATTAAAAGAATAAAAAATAGATGAATCTAATCTCTTCATCCATACAAGAGCCATATAAGTCTAGCTTTCATACTAGTTTTGGAGAGTGGGTTATACAAACTTTGATTTGACTAATAGAAATACCCTAAACCTATACTTGATGAATGATTAAAGATAAAACTATGATAATGAAGTTAATACTGATAAATGAGAGTGTTCAAGGGAAGTAATTGGAAATTTTTTTATTTTTCAAGTTGGGTTGTATTCGCATTTGTTTGTTTTATTCAGTCCTATAAAAGATTATGTGTCATGTATAAGATTCTTTTGAAAATTTAAATCTTGTGATACTTCTATCAGGATTTAAGTGTGTAGTTCTTTTAGTCAAACTCATTGACCCATGATTCATGAGCAGTGGTTTTCATGAACCCACCTCTCATTAGAACAAATGGAACACTTAATACTCATTGCAACTAGATGATGCTTATAAAAGTGAAGCAGTAGGACTTTTGGGGAGGTCACCCATCCCAGTAGTATTCTAGCTTGTCTATGGAGACATAATTTTTATTTTTTGATTAGGTAAATGAGTGTGGAGGCCATACTCTTTTGTATCACAACCATCATTCTCAACAGAAGTGAAAGTACCAAAATGGTCCTACTAGAAAATAGAAAGAATACCAACAACCAAAGAAGTTTAGAAAGCACAAAGAAACAACCAAACAATATTATTTAGAACAAAAAAATGTACATTTGTAATGTTCAATTTTTTAAATTTATATCTTATTATAAAATAAATATTGTTTGTTATTTTCTTCAAATTTAGCCATAATAAATACATGCATTTACTCAAATACTCATTTATAGAAATGAACTATGCAAGTATATCTTGGTTAAAGGTAACTGACACATAGATATTTTGTAATGTTCAAATTTTTAATTTATAACTTATTACAAAATAAATACTATTTTTAATTTTCTTCAAATTTGGTCATAATAAATATATGCATATATTAAAATGCTCATTTAAAAAAGAAAACTGAAAACTATATGTATATATAAAAATAATTGTGCAAGTATATCTCAGTTAAAGTAACTGACACATAGATGTCAGATATTATGTTCAAGAAGTAAGGAAGATAGAAAATGATGGTCATAGCAGCTATTGATTCTCCATATTAATGGAAAACAATTATAACTTTCAACTTATATGATATTAAAAATCATATATTTGAAGTTCGGAAAGATTAAAGAATCTGTCAAATGAACTGTTTATTTAGTATGTAAAATAAATTAAAAGAACCTTTAGCTCATAGGCTATTATAAATCAAATCTTTATAAGTTTGGAATGATTTTGAATCACATATTTTTATCAAATCCTTGTCCAACACGCATAATGTATTCTTAACTTAAGATACAGTAATAGATTAGCTCTAAACATAGAGATCGTTGAATACTTGTAATTCCTAATTAACCAATTTGAGAATACCATTTTTTTAAATGGATCTTTCTATCTGGATATTCCTGATAGATTGATACGTCCCTATGGTGGTTTTCTCCTTAAGATATCTGCATTGCTTCTTTTTCTTTTGAGGTCAACATAAATTACTGTTAAAGGAGAGACAAAAGGAGAATATGTAATGAAATGTAACACAAATGTTTTTGATTAAGTAAAACAAGTTTTACAGGGTGCCTGAAACCCACAGCCAAAAAAGAGAGATGATCAATAGGAAGAAAATAGAACTATGCAAAACAACCCAAAATCAGGCCACAAGTTGGGCAAGAGCAGAGAAGCCACAACAAAATAGAGCTGGTCAAATTTTTAGGATTTCCTTGGTACTTTGGACTCTTTCCTTATCAAGGAGATTCTTTGCTTCACTTGGGATATCTTCACCTTTTTGCCATGTCATCTTGACATCCTTCATGACAGCTAGATTGGTGAACAAATAAGGAGCGTTGTTGCCTTCTTTGTACACATGAGAGATATACACCTGATCAAATGAATTGAGGATAGAATGGGTTTCTCCAATGATGTTGGAAATTGTCTAGGAGGGGGGGTGAATGAGGTTTAAGGAGTTGATAATGTTCATTGAGTCACCTTCAAGCCAAAGCTTCTTGACCCCTATTTTCTGGGCAAGTTTGGTGACTTGGAGAGCCACACATGCTTCAACAAAGTGGTTGGATTGAGAGCCCAGAGGTAAGATGACAGTCACCAGACCAGAACCAAAGAAGTTTCTGATAATACCTCCACTACCTACAGGGCCAGGGTTCCCTTTGGTAGCTCCGTCCAAACTGGCTTTCTCCTAGCTAGTCAGGGGGTAGCTCCAGATAAAATTCAATCTTTTCTCCTGGGTTGTGACCTGAGTCCTTCCTGCAACATGGTTAGTTCTCCCGCAATAGAAATGTTTTTCCTTAATAGTATGTTGGATTTTATCGAAGATGATTTTGGGGGGTGAGGAACAGTCTTGAAAGATGTGGTTGTTGCGCTCTTTCCAGAATCCCCAATAGAAGTGAAGAAGGATCCATGTGTAGTAGGTTCAGAAGTCTGGATTAAACATTTGGAAAGTCTATTGAGAGAAAAGATCTTGGAAAGATAGGGGGAAGCACCAAGTTAATTTCAAAGCTGAGAAAAGATGTTTCCAAATTTTACTAACAAAAGAGTAGTGAAAGAGATTCTCAATAACTACACTAGGGCCATAGGCCAATCTATCAATTGGAATAAAAGTGCTCTCTTCTTTATCAACACTCCTGAAGAAAGACAGAGGAAAATTTCTCAAATTTTGGGGTGTGGTATTGATACCTTACCCTCAACTTACTTGGGGATACCCTTAGGTATCAACCATCGAAAAGCCTTCTGGAACAAATTGATTGACATATTTAATAGGAAGCTTTGTGGTTGGAAAGGGGTCATCCTCAGCCAGGCCGGTAGGATCCAACTGGTAAATTCTAGTCTAGATAATCTCCCCACCTATGCCCTTAGCCTCTTCCCCATTCCGGCCAAAGCAGTGGAAGCCATGGAAAGAATCCAAAAAATATTCCTTTCATCTGGAGTTGAGGATCACAAGAACATTCCCCTCATTGCCTAGGAGAAATTATGTTGTCCTAAAAGTGCTGGTGGCCTTGGCTTAAGGAAGTTGAGACCTTTCAACAAAGCCCTTCAATCCAAGAAAATCTGGAGAATTTTTAACAACACTGGTGAGTGGAGGGACACCTTTGAAGAGAAATACCTCTTGCATAGCTCTATCCATTTTTTTTTTTGAAGAAATGAAACCACCCCAAGGTTCTGTCATTTGGAATGGTCTCCTCGATGCCAAGGAGCTGGCTAAATCCAGAGCCAAGTGGAAATTAGGTAATGGATATTCTATCAATTTTTTGGAAGGACAACTGGCTTCAGATGGGGAGCTTGAGAAACATTGATACTTTTGACACCTAGAGACAAGCCTACTCTCAAACCTTCAGAACATAGGTTTGCAATTATAGAAGGAATGATAAATGGGTGGATCTAACCTAGATCTCCTAGGACCTGGCTCCTTTAATGGCGGCCCTCAATGTGATCTCCCTTTCTCCCAAGTAGGACAAGATCATCTAGGAGGACTCTTTGGATGGGGGTTATACAATGGCCTCTACCTATTCCTCACTGACTACTCAAGTCAATGACTTTAACCCACTGTGGGCCAAAGCTTGGATCCCTGGTCTTACGCCTAAAATCAATGTCTTCTTTTGGCTCCTGCTACAGAACCATATCCTCACTATGGACAACCTCATCAAGCATGGATTCTAGTTCACCAACATATGCATTCTTTGTAATTGTCAAGAGGAAAGTGTGGACCACCTTTTCATCCATCGCTCATTTTCCAGTCATAGCTGGCCTCTCCTCTTTTCATCCTTGAATATTTCATGGTGCTTCCCCCTATCTTTCAGTGATCTCTTCTCCCAATGGGACTTCAACAGGTTTCATCAAGAGTTCAAGCTTCTTTGTACTTGACTTCTCCCTCATTTTTTTTGGGGGATCTGGAAGGAGCATAACAATTGCATCTTTCATGACTGTTGTACTCCTAAAATTATCATTGAAAAAATCACTCATGTAGTTAAAGAAAATTTCTTCTACTATGGTAAACCTAATCCTTTTGCATGAATTCCCCATGCTGCTATATAGGATAAGAGAAGGAACTATGTGTGGACTAGTCCTCTAACTAGATGGACCAAAGCCAACTTTGATGGCATGGCGAAAGGGAACCCTGGTCAAGCTGATAGCAAAGGTATTATCAAGAACAACTTTGAAATTAGCACTGCGTCTATTAGCTTCCCCTTGGGAGCCCAAAAGAATCACTATGTTGAAGCCAATGCAACCCTTCAAATTAACAAACTTGTGAAAGATCAAGGAGTTAAGTGGCTCTAGTTGGAAGGTGATTTGATGAACATCATCAATTGCCTCAACCTCACCCACCCTCCCTCTTGGTCCATAGCCAACATAATCATGAAAACCAGAGCCATTCTCAATAGCTTTGACAAGGTGTTCATTTCCCATGCGTACAGGGAAGCTAATTGCATGGTTGATTGGTTTGCCAACTTGGCAGTCAAAAGGGATGCTAAGAAGATTTGGAATAAAGGGGATGACCTTCCCATAGATGTGAAGAGCATTATGGATAAGGACAGACTCCAGTGCAGCGAAGGAGAAATCTTACAACCTTAGTCCTTGGTTGGGTGGCTGGGGGTGGCTATTCCTCTTCTGCCACTCTCTATTCGGTCCTTCCTTCTGTTCAACTTTCTGGATGGTGATTTGGCTTTCTCCAACCTTTCCTATCCTGCTCTGCTAAGGTCTTTTGTCCCTAGCCTCTCTGTGGCCTACCTCTTTCTTGTTATGGCTGGTTTTCTTTCTTTTGATCGAGACTTGTGGGTTCTAGGCACCCTATTTTACTTAATCAAAAACAAAAGAGTAGTGAATAAGTAAGTGACCCATCGATTCTTCCTAGCATTTACTGACAATGCACCTATTGGGAATCTAGAATCCATGCTTGATGAGATTGTCAATTGTGAGGATATGGTTCTGGAGTAGGATCCAAAAAAAAAAATTGATTTTGGGCGTGGGACCAGGAGTCCAAGCTTTAGCCCATAAAAAGTAATAGGAAGAGGCAACAGTGAAGATACCATAAGAAGAGTCTTCCCAAATGATCTCATCCTGAGCAGGGGAGAGAGAGACTGCATTGAGGGCTTTCATCAAAGGTTTCAAATCCTGAGAGATTTGGGAGAGATCCACCTAATTACTATCCCTTCTGTAATTGCAAACTTGGGTCCCATAGAGCTGGGTGCAGACATGTCTCTAGGCATAGAAGGTCTCAAAATCTCTCAAACAACCCATCTAGAGCCAATTTTTGTCCCAGAAGTTGACAGATTGTCCATGCCCAAAATTCCATTTGGCTCTAGACTTAGCCAAATCCTTAGCTCTAAGGATACCATTCCAAATAACAGATCCTTTCAAGGATTCCATCTCTTCAAAGAAGTAATTGATAGAGTTGTGTATGATATATTTATCTATAATGGTGTCCCACCACTCACCTTTACTGTTGAAGATTCTCCAAATCTGTTTGGCTTGAAGAGATTTGTTAAACAGTCTTAAATTCCTTACTCCAAGACCACTATCTTTTTTAGTGAGAAAAACTTTCTCCTAGGCTATGAGAAGGATTTGCTTCTATTCCTCTATACTAGACCAAAGGAATCTTCTCTATATTCTTTTCATAATCTCTGCAACTTTAGCAGGAATGGAGAAGAGGTTGAGAGCGTAGGTTGGGAGATTTTATAAAGTACATTTGACCAACTAAATCTTTCTAGCTTGGCTGAGGGAGACCCCTTTCCAACCATTAAGCTTCCTATTGAACCTATCAATTAGTTTATTCCAAAAGGCTTCCAAAGGTTTGACTCCTAAGGGAAGGCCAAGGTAAGAGGATGGAAAGGCATTGATACTGCAACCCAGAATATTAGAAATTTTCCTCTGTCTTCCCTCTTCGGTATTGACAACAAAGATGGAGCTTTTATTCCAATTAATGAATTGACTAGTGGGTCTAATATAATCATTTTGGAGATCCTTCACCACTAGCTTCTCCAACCGAAGCTTCTCCACTAAGGATGGTGTCATGCTTGAATTGTTGGTGCATGAAAACATTGGTACTTGAAGAGAGGTTGATGCCTTTCAGGTTCCTCTCCCTTATAGAACTAGAAATGATTCTACCCAGGCACTCAGCAAGGACTATGAAGAGAATTAGGGAAAGGAGGTCCCCTTGCCTTAGGCCCTTGGTAGGCTTGAAAAAGGAGGATGGAGAGCTATTAATCATAATTGCAAGAGAAGGGGTAGAGATAATTTGCTAAAGAATCTTTCAAGTTTGGGCATTGAATCCAATGAATTTGAGAACTCCTAGGAGAAACTTCTAGTCAACCCGGTCATAATCCTTAGAGAGGTCAAGCTTGAGAAGAAAACCTTCCCTTTTCCTAGCTTTTAAGGAGTGAATAAATTCATGCACCATCATTATGGAGTCTAGAATGTGTCTGCCTAGCAGAAAGCCCGATTGTTGCTACAAGATCAAAGAGGGAAGGAAATTGAGAATCCTAGAAGTGATGACCTTTGAAATGATCTTTAAAAGAGAGTTGTAGAGACAGATGGATCTGAATTGCTCGAAAGAATCTACTCCAGTAGACGTAGGAATAAGCACTAGGAAAGTAGCATTGAGCTCTTTAAGCAGGTTTTTAGAACCAAAGAATTCCTACACCACCTTGACCACATCTTCTTTCACTAGTTCCCAAAATAGATGAAAGAAGAACATAGGGAAGCCATCGAGGCTAGGGGCTTTATCTCCAGGAAGAGAGTCCAAGGATCTCTTGACTTCTATCATGTCTGAAATAGAACATAAGGATTAATTTTGGTGGTTTGTAATAAGTTTTGGTATGTTATTGAGGAGTTTTACTTGGTCTTCCTTAGATAGCTCCTGGTCTTTGGTAAGGAGAGAAGAAAAGTAGGCAATAGCTTCTTCCACAATATCCTTGTCCTCCTTCAAGGCTTGGTCTCCCTTCTTTATGCTACTTATCCTGATAGTGGCTCTGTGTCTCATAGTGGAAAGGTGAAAGAACCTAGTGTTTTGGTCTCCTTCCCTAAGCCATATAGACCTCAATCTCTACTTCCAGAAAGTTTCCTCCTACCCGATGATGTTATGATAGTCTAAAAGGATAGATTTCTCCTTGTTCAATCTTTCTTCATCATATCCCTAATTTTGGATTTCATCTTGAGTAAGATTTAGGTCTTTAAGAGTCTTGTCTTTGGAGGTAAAGATATGACCAAATTCGTCTTTATTCCAAATTTTGACATTGAATTTGATATTCCTTAGCTTTTTCACCACTCTAAACATAGCAGTGCCCTCGACATCTACGTTCCACCATTCTTTGATTTTTTTTAGCAAATTTGGGTCGGGAGTCAACATTTTTTCAAATATGAAGGGGAAGTTCCTTTTGTTAGCTATCTAGTCCAGGGAGAGAGAGATAGGGTATTGATCAGATCCAACATGATCCAAAGCTGAAAGGTTGAGATTGTAGAGGTTCAACCAATCTAGAGAAATCAGGGCTTGGTCCAACTGGACTTGGATACAATCCTTGCCAACACGCCTATTGGACCAGGTGAAGTTAGCTCCTTGGAGGTCCATGTCAAGAAGAGTCTGGTCATTAATGAAGTCCATTAAGTCTTGCCTTCTTTCTATGTTAGGGGAAATCCCTTCCTATTTTTCCCCTTCTTTTATGGGAGTATTCAAATCCCCCATGATAATGCCCTTAGAAAGATTAAAGGAAGAAAGGATCGTTTTGATCTT
The DNA here is from genome assembly GCA_027943335.1 of Chamaecyparis obtusa. Taxonomy (NCBI): domain Eukaryota; kingdom Viridiplantae; phylum Streptophyta; class Pinopsida; order Cupressales; family Cupressaceae; genus Chamaecyparis; species Chamaecyparis obtusa. The sequence continues at coordinate 172,600 of BSBK01007364.1, forward strand.
ATTCTAGTAGACCTTTGTATCTTTTTTGGAGTTAGGAGCATAAATGTTGAAAATAAACCAACTTTCATTATCTTTTATTTTAGTAAATTGCATAAGAAGAAGGTTACCTCTTTCATAGATGAGTTCAACTCTGAGGTGGTTTGAATTCCACAAAGTCATGAGACCTCCAGAGGCACTATCCAAACTGGTAGCTTTGTTTTCCATGCCTTTACAAAATCTAAGGTAGTCAAGCTTGTCCTTCTACATCTTAGTTTCTTGGATTAATAAATTATTAGGTTTGTGATCCCTTATCATGTTTCTGATGACATCTTGCTTGTCTGAGCTATTTACCCCACATATGTTCTAGGAGATGACTTTTATTTCTTATTGGAAGTGCAGGCTGCTTGGATGGTAATCTATGTCCCATCTGCAATGTTCTCACTGGCTTCTTCTTGCCTGATCTAGTTGGCCCTCTTCTTTCTTGGGGTTTTTGGTTTAACTCCTACTTCTTCTTTATTTCTTCTTCTTGTAGCTACTGAGGAGATAGGAAGTGGGTCTCTACTATCGGGTTTCTTCTTATAATGGACAATAATCTAGCCCTCCTTCTCTTCTTTGTACTTGGCGAAGAGCTCTTCCATTTTGGTGAATTGGTTAGGGGAAGCTGTGACCATAAGATCTTCCATCTATTGATACTTCCTTGAGTCCTGCATTACAAGGAAAGATTGGGAATCTTAAAAGGGCATGCCTCTCACCAAGCTCGGTATCAAACTAGAAAGGCCTTCTTTAGGGGTGGAGTCCTGGGAATCTGGAACAAGGGAAGCAGAAGTGTTGCCAGGGCATGAGTTGCCACCTTCAGTCGAGACAATAGTCTTGTTTTCCTTCAAGGTTTCTTGCTAGATAGAAATTTCCAATTTAATTCCCTCTAAAAGGGGGGTTTCACAACATGTTACTTTTGTTTCATGCTACTGATTTGGCCGCGCCTCCACTGTCATGGTTTCCTTCTCAACTTTGGTTTCGTGGTCTGTAGACTATTTTTTGAGCCACTCCTCTACCGTGGTTTCCTTCTCAGCCCTAATTTCATGTTCTTCAGGGGCAGTCTCAACTTGTTCTTTTTTCTTCCAAAATCTTTTATTTTTGGCCTCAGTGCCCTTCTAAGGGATTGTTATCTCTCTTGTTGACTCTCCCTATTCTAAGCTATTTTTTCTTCCATTTGTGTTCCTTTTTTGAGCCAATCTAGCTTTCCCAACTTTCTCCTTATTTGGGAAAACATGAAAAGAACTTGCTTTGTGTCTCACTTTCTTGCAATGGAAGTAGGTGAAGGGGACACTTTCGTAGTCAAGTTTCTACACACATTTACCCAGTTTGGATAGGAGCTCAACTATTTTTAGCATTTTTTTGCCTTCTTCCACTCCTATGCAGATCCTGGCATAGGTGAGGCATCTCTTATCCATAGTCATTGGGTCTCTGGAGAGAAGAGTACCGAACGATTTGGCTATCCCATCAAAAACATCTTCATACTAGAACCTTAATAGGAGCTCAAGCAGTCTTACCCACACCAGGGCTTGGATGAAGAAGGATTCATTTAGATCTATCTTTGGGGTCCATTTTTGCAGTGCTAGAGTGGCCTTTCCTATGGCCCAAGTTCCCGCACAGAGGATTTTGTCTAGATCTTCTTTACATGAGAACTCAAAAGACAAAAAACACTTCGCCATGGCTATGACTTGGACTTGACCCTTTAACTCCCATTTCTTTTTAGCAAAGATCCTAACAATGTCTATGTTAGGTCTTGATCCAAAAAACTTTCCAACAAGTGTATGATCCATGGTAGCTATGTTGTGATCTACCAGTTTATCAAGTATTTCGATAGCATATTTTCCTTTTTCCTTATCTGAAAAGTCCTAAATAGTTGGGAGAGAGGACTTGCCTAAGGGCTTGATCCCAAAGAGGGTTGACCACCGAGAGTTGATGTTGCCATCCTGGTGACGTGCTTGGGTCTTTCTGGATGATGAAGGCCTTGGAGGAATGCCCAGATTCTATTTCCTAGCCTCATCCCCTTTTCCAGGGTCTTTTTCCTTTTCACGTGGGACCCTATTCTTTTCCTCTAGATCAACAGAGTCCTTCTCTATAAGGGAGACATCAAAGCAGGCTTTGCCTAAGGATCCCTCCCGCTCCAGCTCTCACTCCTGCTCACTCACTCGTCAACACCATTGTAATGTAACACAAATGTTACCTTCTTTGTATCTGCCTTATTCCCTGCTCCTTGCTATCCTAAGATGATCCCTAACTGATTTTGGCTCTTTTGGTATATTCCTTTTTCGATAATGTGCAGGTTAGTTAACATTCCCCACTTCTCCATTTTTATCTGCACAAATATCATTTCAGTCCAATAAATATTTTTGTTTCCTAGTTGGGTCTATATATGGTGACCTAAAAAGAAGGATTTAGGAAACCAATTCTATAGAGAATCATAGCCTTCTTGAATCTAGTAGATCTTACATGTTTGATACTATAGTAGCCAAGAAACAAATGTATTGACAGTATAGTAGCAAAACAAAAAGACCTAACAGACATTTTATAGAAAAAAGGGACGATATACCTGTGTTGGGATTATTAACCTGACTGTCTTTGCTATAAAAAGAAACGGTCATCAATTAATACAAAATTAAGAATTGCATTTTAAAAAATGTCCTGATAAACCCTAATTCTATAAAGGAGCACCCTTTACTCTTTGGAAAAGATAAGAGTAGCGGAACACAAAACTGACTCAGAGATGACACAAAAGTAGGGATTGTTCTAAAATAAATGTCATGATAAAACCCTAATTTTGTAAAGGAGTGCCCTTTCCTGATATCACCCTATGTTTGTAAAGGAGCACCGTTTACTTTTGCACTAGATAAGAAAAGAAAGAAACAAAAATGACGTAGAGAAGAACAGAATCCGCAAAGCATGAAATATACTTCTACCTGCTACTCACTACACCAATCACTCCTGGATTATCCAGATCTGAAGCCACTTAAAACTGGTTGTAATGCCCTTCGCCTTGTGGGATCTCTTTCACTGCATCGACATAAGCTGTTGATGGGAGAGGATGTTCCTGGCTTGAATGAAAAATAGAACTGTGGTGCCCATTAATCTCTTCCACGGACCAATTATTAAGGTCCACAGACCTAGAAGGATTTGACATTTTTCTCATGACTAGATTGCAATGCCTAGAGTTTATTACCAGCTCCAAAGATTGCTTTGGCTTTTTCTTGTACCTGCAAATAAATTAATACAAATCTAAATCACCGTCCTCATAAGATTGATTAAGGAGAGTAGAGGATTTTTATCTTATTTCCTTTATGTGCACAGTTTTGTTTTTCAATGGGATCCTCTTTCACTCTCCCCGATTACTATCATTGTAGCGGTTGATTTTCAATTTGCATCTCCCACCCGGATTTCTCACCATCAACCAATATATTCAATTTTAAAGGGGAAATCCTCATTTTAGTGTGAAATAATTCTAATATTTAACAGTGCGTGGGAGATGGATGAAAAATTCTCAGCGTATTTTCTAGAGGTGACCTGCAAACTAGTGATAGAGGTGTTGGGGATCTCAACTATGTGTCGAGAGAGATTTGATCTCTCTTTCAACATTTCTAAAATTACAAATCTCTGAAATTTCAACTTCAAAGGAGAACTCAAATTTACATACCCTAATTAGAATTATATGAATATGTGAGATGCGTGAGGTTCAATCGGCCGGGAGGAAAATCAATGGTTGGAAATCCTCATTTTAGTGTGAAACTATTCTAATATTTAACATTTCTAAAATTACAAATCTCTGAAATTTCAACTTCATGGGAAAACTCAAATTTACATACCCGAATTAGATTAGAACTATATGATGTGAGATGCGTGAAGTTCAACTGGCCAGGAGGATAATCTATGGTTGGAATCTTATTATACTTTATGTAAGCTGAATATTAATTTTTTATCAAATACAAGTCAATCCAACTACTAAGTCTTAGATCCAACAAATAATAGATTTCAATAGAATTCTAAATTATGTAATCTAAATAAAATAGATAATTTAATATCAAATACAAATCAATCCAACTACTAAGTCAAAGATCCAACAAATAATTGATTCAATAGAATTCTAAATTATGAAATGTAAATAAAATAGACAAAGTAATACCTGACACTTGTCACATGCCTATGAATTTATATTGTGATCCATTTGAATAAATTGAAGGGCTAAGATTAGAAAAAAGAGGATAATAAATTTATTAATGAGACATAAGTATTTAATTAATTAGTAGAGAAAAAATGTAAGGTTAGAATTATTAAATCAATTAAAAAAAAATTAGAAAGAAGAGAATAATGAATTAATTAAATAAATAATATTATTTATTTCATTAAGGATATTTTAGGTGTCTACTATACATATTTAGGCATAAGAGTATATCATAGTCTTGAGACAAGTATGTATGAGGTTCACATGTGTAGGGAATGTGTATATTCATATGTATAGTGCTATTGTTAGAATAACTGAGAGGGGAGTGAATCAGTTATCCACAGTCCCTATTACAAAATGTATCACTTAAAACAAATTCAGCTAATTTTGCAGCTTGGTAAACAATAAATACTAAACTATCTGTGACCTTACCGATTACTAGTTAATTGCTCATAGTGATTACCAACCAAATAAAATATGCAACATGTAAAGTATGATATCCAAACAATCATAACATAAACACATAATGCAAGAGATTTAACGTGGAAAACCTATAAAGGGAAAAACCACCTAGGACCGGTAACCCAAAATATTTTCACTCTTCTAAAGTGAGCTCGATGAAGAGACAACCCTGTTAAAGGTTACAAAACATAATGTAAGGTGTGACCTTGCTAGAGGATTTAACACTAACATTTATCATCCAACCAGCATTCACTATGGGGTCGACAGGATAAAAATGTACATTCTATGAATGACATATAAGACTTTCAAGTCCACTCGGTTAAGAGATTTAATCTGTTTACAATGGTTAAACTAAAACAGTAGGCAATCTGATTTCAATACAACTTGACTTTAAAGATGTTCAGATCTATTCTAAGTCTATAGAAATCCTCTGATCAATATTTCTATTCAGTTCTTCAGTATTCAATAACTTACTGTCCCTTAGTAAAAGCTCTCTGATGCTCGGTTAACTCTGCAATTCGGTTCTTCTTCAACTAGTTTGATTAGGAAAGCATGAAGCAATGTTCACATGATATTTCTATAGTCTCCTTCCTCTGAAATCCATTTCACTATGAAACCCTAGTCTCTTAAATAGACAAGTAAATTGTTTTCTTCTAATCCACAAGATTTTTCTACTTAATCTCCTTCGTTGATTTTGCCGCTTAAACTTTCCCTTGGGTGATGTGTCAGTAACACATTTTGTTTCTATCCTTTAGATCTTCTTCAAATTTTTTTAGTCATTGATCTTGTAACAAACTTTATCTTCCACCTTGAAATCATACACTTTATAGCTCGTCAATTTATGTCGGCTAAACTACTCATTTAGTTCTTTTATCCATACTCGGTTCAAAAAGAAATGTGTCAATGAACACAAGATCAGTTGATACTGTCACTGGGTATACACTACACTGACTCGATGTATACTGGAATGCTTCATTAACCAACCACACTACTTTGTAACATTTTTCTTCTAGCTTCATAACAGATTAATGCAATATAATCAAGTCAACAATATGAAGTCATAGACTCATCAATAAGTTACCAAGGGTATTCCTTATCCTTATCTGTCATATCCATCTTCCTCTATGTAGATATCTTGGTTCTACATCTTTTCTCTCCTCTTTATAGATGTGTATATATTTGCAACTACTATGATAACTACTGTCAAAACTAGTTGACATCAATGACAACATAAAGACTGATTTAATTATCTTACATAACAATTCAATGCTCGGTGATCTCTAATCACTTGAAGTTCATCAATCAGGTTCTCAATCAGTTGTAGTTCATTAATCTCTCCCTTTGGCATTGATGGAAACTAAAGAATCTAAAATATACCATACACATACTAAACATGTATTCTACAACTATGTAAGAAATTTTGTAACTCGGTAAGCTCTCCCTAGCTTAATATGTTCAATCACTACGTTACATGACAAGATTATATCCAATGTTGTCCATGCATACTTTCTTGTGCTGATTTGATCTTTTATCTCTTCCTAACTTCTTTAGTATATCTCTCCATCGGATAGATGTTCTAGTGATATATCTATTTCTCTCCTTTTGACAACAAACTTTGTCTGATATTTCATTGACTTCTCTCTCTCTGAAAATAATGCCAAAGAATAAAACATACAACTCTGTAATAGCCAAGTGACTCTCTGTTGTCAGGTGCATACACTGTATCTTGGTATACTGATATGCCAATCTATGTTCTGGTTCCTCAAATTTTTCACAACCTTAGACAAAATCTAAAGTGTGAGCTATGTTGCATCAACATGAATGATTTTCTGATAAGATTAGACTAATGCAACCTCCAGATCACATTAGTGACTGGAAGACAGGGGATGGACCCCAAGTCTAGTCCTCATGTATTCAAATGTTCCCTTCGGTAGAGGCTTTTTAAATATGTCAGCAAGTTTCTCTTTAGATGTAACATATCCTAGTTTAACTTTCTTCTCATGTACTTGTTCTCTTAAGTAGTGATACTTAATAGAGATGTTCTTGGTCTTTGAGTACATTACAGGATTCTTAGAAATGTTTATTGCACTTTTTTTGTGACAATATATAATCACTGGCTCAGTGATTATCTCATTCATATCTTCCAACACTTGCTTGATGTTAGCAATGTTTGAACAGTTTGTAGCAGCAACAACATACTCTACTTTAGCAGTAGACTGAGAAATACAAGGTTGTTTCTTACTTGTCCAAGTAACAAGTCTTTCACCAAAGAAAAATGCTCGTCCAGTGGTACTCTTTCTATCATCTATATTTCCAGCCCAATCTGTGTCGGTGTAGACTCTAAGTTCAAACTTCCCTTCCTTAGGATACCATAATCCATAGTTCTCAGTTTTTTTTAGGTATCTTAAGATTCTTTCTTCGATTTTCTTTAGGTATCTAGCAACTATCCCCACATCATGTGCAATGTATGGTCTACTATGTACTATATACATCAACTTACCAATCATTGATCGGTATAGTATTTGGTTTACCTCTATAGTTTCATCATCTTTGGTTAGTTTGTAGTCTATGACCATCGGTGTTCCAACTTTTTTAGCATCTTCCATGCCAAATGTTCTCAGTACTTCCTTTATATACTTGGATTGTGTGATAAAAATTTCATCATTCTGATGAATAACCTGGAAGCCTAGAGAGAACTTAATCTTTCCAAACATAGACATTTCAAATTCTTTACTCATCTCATCAGAAAATGATTTATAGATATGATCTTGTCCTCCAAAAATAATATCATACACAAATATTTCAATAATCAAAATTGTATCATCAGAATCTCCTTTCATATACAAATTGTTGTTCTTACTAGTTCTAACAAAATCAATACTTAAAAAATAAGTATGCAGCCTTTCATACCAGGCTCTTGGTACTTTCTTTAAACCATATAAAGCTTTGTGTAATCTACATACCATGTCTTTCTTGTCTAGATCAACAAACCCTTCTGGCTATTCTATGTAGACTTCTTCTTCTAGTATCCCATTCAGAAATGAAGACTTAACATCCATTTGATAAAATTTAAACTTCTTATGTGTTGCATAGGCTAGTAGCATGTGAACTCCTTCTATTCTAGCAAGAGGTACAAAGGTTTCACCATAATATATTCCTTCCTCCTATACATACCCCTTGCAAACTAGTCCGGCTTTATTCCTTGTAACCTCTCCATTGTCATTTAGCTTGTTTCTAAAAATCCATTTAGTACTGATAACATTTGTATCCTTAGGTCTAGGTACTAAAGTCCATGTCTTGTTTTTCTCTATCTGTTCTATCTCTTCGTTCATTGCATTTACCTATTTTTTGGTTCAAACTCACAAACTAAGCATGTACCCTGTCTTAACTTACTTCTTGTCAGCATGCCAGCTTTCTTGTCTCTAATGATTTGGGTCTCAGGATGATATCTTCTGACAAATATTGCTAGCACTTGATCTCTTCTTTGTTGTTCATGTTGTTCAGTTTCATTCCCTTGCTCGGTAGCTCCTTTCTGATTGTCATTTTCTCATTCCTCTTCCTCGGTGTTGTTTTCCTGATGTCAGGTTAACATAGTGTGCAGCTTCGATAGGTACTCTATATGTTCAATGTAAGTGAATCTACCATATTCTTCTAGTTCCCTCGTTCTTTCTTCACCATTCTTAGTATCAAATTCATCAACCCTAACATTAGTACTTTCAATCATTTTATTAGTAACTTTAATTAGACACTTATAAGCTTTTCTTTTTGTGGAATATCCCAGAAATATCCCTTCATCACCTTTAGAGTCAAACTTTCTATTTCTTTTATCTTTCAGAATAAAACAATTGCTACCAAAAATTATGAAGTAACTTACAGTAGGCTTGTGACCAAACAACAACTCGTAGGGTGTTTTATTTATCTCCTTCTTCAATTGTATTCGGTTCATAATATATACATCTATACTAATTGCTTCTCTCTAGTATGTCTAAGATACATTATTTACTATCATCAGTATCCTTGTGCAATCAACAATTGATCTATTCCTCCTTTCAACAATCCCAATTTGCTAAGGTGTTCTCAGTATTGGAACCTGTCTTTTAATACCATGATCATTACAATAGTTAGTAAATTCATCAGAAATGAATTCACCACCTCTGTCTGATCTCACACATTTCATTTCTTTCCCAGTTTCTTTTTCTACTTTTTCTTTATACCATTTAAACATCTTAAATGCTTTTGATTTCTCTTTTAAGAACATTACAGTTATCAATCTAGTGTAATCATCAACAAAAGGAATAAAATGTCTATCTCTAGAGTAGCTTTGTGTTCTCATGGGACCATATAGGTTAGTGTGAACTAGCTCCAAAATTCTCTTTGTTGAATAATCTTTACTCTTAAAACTAGATTTTGTCATTTACCTTTCTGACATTAATGACACATTACATGATCCAGTTTTGCTAGGCTAGGAAGACCTCTAACCTTTTTATTTCTACTTATCTTGATCATTTTGTCAAAGTTTACATGACATAAGCTTTTATGCCATAACCATGCATCCTCATATTTCATCATTAAATAAGAAGACTCAACATTGTCAAGATAAAACAAGCTACCTTTAGTTTGTGCTCCTGTTCCAACAAGTTTTCCCCATCATCAAATATATTTACCTTCTTTCTCTCAAAAGCTACTCATTGACCTGAGTTGTTAAGTTGTGCCATACTTAGTAATTTATAATTTATTTCTTCTACCCAATAACCATTATCACATCTTATTTTATCATTTATCAGTAAAGATCCTTTTCCTCTAGCCATACATGGTGTATCATTACCCATTTTTACAAATCCTACATTATATTGCTCTATATGATCAAATTTTTCTTCATCACCAATCATGTGATGTGTACAGCCACTATCAATGATCCATGTATCATTTTTATTAACCTTAGAAATGAGTCTTGTCTCTACATACCTTTCTTCTTTCTTAGGGTCATCCTTAATCACAACAAATACTACTCCAACATCATCATCTGTATCAGAATCAAATTCATTCTCTTCAGCAATGTAACATACCTTTTTTTTTCCCTTATCATTTTTGTCTTGGTTATCTCTGTTGTAGTATTAGTAACTTCTTTTACTTCTTCTCCCATAGCTTCCTTCACTAGATCAATCTTTGTTTCAGTCATCTTCTTTCCTATTTGGGCATCTAGCAACAATATGACCAAATTCTTTGCAGTTAAAACATGCTAAAGATAATTTACCTCTATATCTACCTTTCCCTTTAGGTAATCTCCTAGCCATAAGAGCTTCAAGCTCATCATCAGTATTGCTATCACTATCATCCTTATTATTTCTACTGCTAGACTTATTGATCTTTAGAGAAGACAAAAAAGTAGATTCAATAGATAGTACAACACTATTATCAAAGTTTTTCAGTTCAAAAGTTGTTAACTTACCAATCAAATTATCAAGTGTGAGAGTACTATTAGGTACTGACCTCATTTCATGTACTACAAAAATTCTAATTGCATAAACAAGTAATAGAGTCCTTAGAATTTTACTTACCACTACATCTTCATCAATGACACCATTAGATCCTCTGATAGCATTAACTACCTCCTTTATTTGGTTTGTATACTGTACTATATATTATCCTACTTTCATTTTCATATCATCGAATCTTCCTCTTAAACATTTTGGTCCGGCTCTCTTGACATATGCATTACCACTATAAACTTGAGTAAGTTTATCCCATGCTTCCTTAGTGGTAAGGAAATCTTTGACATCTTTAAATTTGGCATCTGATAGAGACGAAGCAATCTCCATCATATTAATTGTTATACACTAAATTTTCACCCTTTGTTCAAGCTCTCATAGTCTTGATAACCTTGTATAACATGGGAATCATCTCCAAGTTGTGGGACCTATGCTAACTGAGATGAGACATCTAGGTTCTAGGCTGGTTCCTCTTGGATAATCACCTTAATTTGCTTCTAGAAAGGAAAGTAAATCTTTTGAGGGAAAGGGATAGAAGGAATTCTTGAAAGGGAAATGACTTGAAAGAAAACTACCCATTAGGTGATACACCAAAATTAGGGTTTAAATATCAGTATAGAGGATGAAATTAATGAACAACTTAGGTCTAGGAGGTCACAACTCACTGAATAGGCTTCCATAAGTGTTTCATAAAAGGGTCTGCAACAAAAAGAGGCTATTCAGGGAAAAGGAGGATTTCACAAACAATAGCATTACTAATGGGTTTAGACACAATTTATGACCTGCAAACAAACATTCACTTCTACAACTCGGCATAGGAATGAGACAAGATTGTTAGGGGGTTGAAGTATACCCACAAAAGCATTCACATCCAATCATCCACAATAACACACAATAGTTGAAAAAAGAGAGAGGGATCAAGAACCCTAAGATATCACTAAAAAATCATATACTTCAATTCAATAAGAGGTAATTCAAATAGGGAAGCATAGGGACATGAAGAATTGTCACAAAATACCTTTGCAATATTTGAATTATCAATGGGAACTTTACAACTATATAAGCCAGAGGGTAGAAATGATACCATAGATAACCTTTAAAAAAAGATGAATTTCTTCTACAATTGTCCAACTCTTCCCTCAAAAGCTCCAAAAATACAATATATACATCCTTCCTTGCACGCAGGCAAGTGTCAAAACCTAACTAGGGTTACAGAAGATTTTCATTAAAATAATAGCTAACCCTAACTCAAACAAATGTGATCATAATTATATCTCTGCAACATCATGGCTAATCAAATATTTGAGTTTACGTGTCCATCCCTGTACCTCATTTGCCTGCGAACAAGCAACCTGGACCCATCAACTTTCCTCAACAAAGTCTCACCATGAATGCTCAAATTGGTACTCTCAAAAAGCAAGAAATGACCTGTGACAGCTGCATAGGTCTCCACATCATTTTCTGCAACTAAAATCATCCTTGAAACATAAATTTTAGCTACCCATTTTGTCACAACTGACCATTGGATCAAAAACCTAGCAAAAACCCTACAAAGAAATATTTAAAATTTGAAAATTAACGGCAAACACGTGGCGCCACAATTTTCTTCTATTGACAAAAAATGTTTAAATCTCAATCTCCTTTTAAAACATGACCGTTAGATCTTCTCATTTACTTGAGAACCATTTGTCTGTAGAATTAACCTTAAGTCCACCTCAGGTTACCTTTTCTCATTGGTTACAAGACTGCTAATTGTTTTAACTGACCCTGGTTAAGTCTGGCAAACAAAAGACAAACACTTAGTCATTGATTCATGGAACCTTGCTAACCCTAGGCCCATTTTCCACTTGGAAATCTTTCATTCACCCTGATTGCCTCATCAGCAAACACCTTGGCAGGCTTTGACAACAGACCCATTCAAACTAAGATTCCAATCTAATGGTGGGCACATGATCTCATGGCCCTCAAATATTCCTTTCGATCATGCGCCAGCCATTGATCCCTTTAGAACTGGGACCCCACAACACATCAGACTAATAGATGAGTCCCCATCATCACACAACAACCAATCATATGCGAGCACATCAGTGCTAAGTAGCACCTTGGATCCACGATCTAGAGATTCTCATCGGATGGTCATTTCATGATCTCATAGGGTCAGAAGATTCTATGAGATCATACAACCACTATAGATCTTTTCCTTTTTGACACATCTATAGACCTTCTAACATGGTCCCACTGATAAATCCTAGTTGTCACCTGGGAGCCAATAGAAAACAAGCACGTCACTAGAGAAGGACCCACCTGACAGAGCCTGGAGATAAAGAAAGATCAATGATTGTCACATGATCACAAGGAATACTCTGGGCCCTTGCGATCATGGGACCACCATTGGATTTAAATGAAAGGCAGCCTACTAGGCCCATACTAACCTATCTCCACACTGTACTCTCACCAACCAATCAAACGTTGCCCCCTCAGATACATGTAACACATTTTCCTGACAGTGGCCCCAGTGACAAGATACTATGCTGAAGGAAAAGGAATATCAATGATCATTGCAAGATCTCATGGAATATTTTGAGGCCATGAGATCATGCAACAACCATAGATCTAGAATCTTGACTTGGCCGCTAAACCGAGACCGTCAACTGCAATGGTAACCGCTTGTGGGATCGCTAAATGTTAAGGGGTTAACCGCCAAGAATCAGAGATTTGGTGACCAAAAGATTTTAAAATGCACATACAAAATGAAGGGACTTAAGTGGCTGAGATAAAGTAACTACAAAATAGAATAGAGCTCTAGGGTTTTTAGACACAACGGCTAGTTTTATGAATTTTTTAAGGGTTTTTTGACCTAGCCAGGGACCTAGAAATAGTTGCAGAGACCAGAGGGAAATAGATAAAACCATGAAATTTTTTGGAGCTGCTTGGAAGGATAAAAATGCAAACCTTGAAATGGGAATTGGCCAAAGTTGCATGCATATGAAAAATTAGGGTAACATTTTGGTGATTTCTGCTGAAATTCAACCTGCTAGACATGGAAAACCAGTGGCCTTGACATATCCATTGGGCATGGGGTCATCTCAGGAACATAAAACTTTGACAGAGAGACAAAAATGGAAACAGAGACTTCTTGTGCATAGGCACTTCTTGGAAAGCAGGAAACTAACCTAGAAAATAGGAAGAAAGTAGGAAAACATATTTACAAGAATTTACAAAGAGGGATTAACCATAAAGCAAGGCTTCAAGTGGAATCCATTGACTGAGATTGGAAAGGAAACTCCTTCAAGATTTGATAGTTGGAAAGCATTGGATCCCTTGCACTCTATTATAACAAATGGTCAACCCCAAAATGAATCAAATTTTGTATGCCTACTAGGTCTGGATCTGAACTCATCCCACTTGAGAAATACATCTGCAACCTTGAACTTTCTAACCCTGGCTATTTTATCAAAACCTTTCTTTGTCTAAATCTGATGGAATTCCATGTCCTTCATGGACTTATCTCTAATTTCCTCTAACTCCATCAACTGAGCATATCTGATCTACAAAGGATCTCCTTCTTCAAAAAGAGCATATTGAGTAGCCAAGTCTAGAGCTGGTAATTCAACTGAGATAGACAAATTGACCTCCTTGCCATACACCAACATGAAGGGGGAATTACCAATGATCTTCTTTGGGGTAATTCTATCCAACCATAAGGTAGACTTCAATTTGGTATGCCAATCCCTTTGGTTGTCTTGCAGAGTCTTCTTGATTATCCTAATCAAGTCCTTATTTGTTGATTTAGCTAAGCCATTGCCTTGGGGGTAGTAATTGGAACTGGTATTCAGATAAATGCCATTCTTGACTGCCCACTCTGAAACTTTGAGGCCTGTGAATGCTAATGCATTATCTGATATTATTGAATCTGGAATGCCAAATCTATGAATCATGTCATCATAAAAACTCAACACAACACTCTCATTGGCTTCTTTTAATGCAACTACCTCTGCCCACCTAGAGAAATAATTTGTTGCAGTGATTATCCATCTATGTCCTGCACTAGATAAAGGATTGATCATGCCAATGAATTTTATACCCCATTTCATGAAAGGTTGCTCTGTTCTGACTGGCTATAGGGGCAAGGCTACAAGCCTTTCTTCTACTGCAAACATGGCACACTTGATGCATTTTTTCACATGCTCATGACTATCCTTAAAATTAGATGGCCAATAGTATCCAACCCTCATGATTTTAAAAGTAGTAGTCCTAGGAGAAAAATGACCTCCAGAAGGTCCATCATGAAACTCAAATAGGACATCAACTATCTTTTCTGAATCTATGCATCTTAAAAGGACACCATTTTGGTCCTTTCTGAAAAGAACTTCATTTATCAGCACAAAAGGAATAGATTGTAATCTATAATATCTCCTCTTTGCTGAATCCAAACCTACAGGACATTATCTTGTCCTCAAGTAATTGATCATATTAGGCAACCAGCTAGTTACCTTGGCTTGTTCTTCTGTAGAATGCACCACCAGAGATGCATCCATTTGTTCTGATTTCTTTGACCTTTCATCCTCTTCCAAATGTTCACAAAGACCTCTTCCTCTAACCAACTTGGTAGTTTGGATATCTATGTCATATTCCATCACCTTGGTAATCCAACCAACTCTTTTCTCATTCAAGTCCTTAGAAAGAAAAAATTATTTAACACTTGGATGAGTAACTTTCAAGTGTACCTTGCTATGGGTCAATAGATATCTGAACTTTTTAAGGCTCTTTACCACAACAAGTACATGTTTTTCTACAAAAGAGTATCTCTATTCATACCCTTCTAAACCTTTTCTAAAGAAAGCAATAGGCTACTCCAATCCATCTGAATTTTTTTGAGTCAGCATTGCAGATATAGCATCATGACCTCCATAAGCATAAAGGATAAAATCCTTATTGAAATTTGGGTTTAACAGGGCAGGAGCTTCTGTTAAGGCCTCTTTGATAGCTTGGAAATTGACTTTCCCTTCTTTGGTCCAACTAAAAGCTGAATTCTTCTTTAACATGGTTGTCAAAGGCTTTTGTAAATTTGCAACGTTAGGCAAGAACCTCCTAACAAAATTAATCTTTCCTATGAAAGATTGGAGACTTTTCTTATGATGTGGTAGGGGTAGCTCTAGGATAGCTGCAATTCTCTCAGGATCCACTATAATTCCTTGTTTGGATACTACATATCCCAGCAATTTTCCTTCATGTACTACAAACACACTTTTCTTGGGATTAAGAGATATCCCAAATTCTCTACACCTTTCAAAGATCTTCCACAAATGTTTGATGTGATCTACTGCATGCTTAGAATAGATAGTTATGTCATCCAAGTAGTCCAGTACAAACTTGTACATGAGGCTTTTAAAGGCCATATCAATTGCCTTTTGAAATGTAGCACCTGCATTTGACAAACCAAAGGGCATCTTTTGATAAGCCATGGTTCCCCACTTAGTTGTAAATGTAGTCTTGTATTGACCCTCTTCATTAATCAGGATCTGATTGTATCCTGAATAGCCATCCAATAATGAAAATTTTTTAGATCCAGAGACACATTATAAGATTTGTTCCATGGAGGGCAGTGGATGATGGTCCTTTAGAGAGGCCCTGTTAAGATCCCTAAAGTCAACACATAAAATCAACTCCCCAATCTTCTTCCTAATAGGAACAAGGTTGGAAACCCAACTAGTATGCCTGATGGGGTAGATGATACTACTTTTTATCAATTTGAGTATTTCTTTATGCATGAGTTTCTCAAGCTTGGGATTAACAGGCCTCTACTTTTGCCTTACTAGTTTGGCATTAGGTTTTAACTCAATGGTGTGTTGAGTAAGAGTAGGATCAAAACCCTTGAGGTCCTCATATTTCCATGCAAATACATCATAGAATTCTTTGAATAATTGGGTATAAGCCTTCTTTTCCAATTAAGTGTTCACTTTTCCAAATTGTAAGCTCTTACCTAGTTCCAACTCTAGTTCAACACAATGTTCTTGTTGGACTACCCGGCCACCTTTGTTCTTCTTAATTTCATCATCTTTGTTGAAGACAGTCTCTAAGGTGACAATACCTCTAGGCATCTTATTAGACTTGAGTTGTATCACTTGATCACCATAGTTTTGTGATAGCCTATCTTGATTATGCTTTGAAAAAACATCTTCTTCAAACAAGAATTGCAGAATTTGTTCATCATTGTCAAACACTTTCCAATTGACATCATTATCAAGAATAGATTGTTTGACAATCACTTTCATATGTTGTTGATCTATCTCTTTTGAAACACTATTTGGAATGTCATACTGAGATCCAACAGTAGCTAACCTATCTGCATTTTGATTTAGCCTCCTAGCGATAGCAACAATATTGAAAGCATGGAAATCTTCAATTGCATCACAAACTCTATGTTTGTATGCTTTCAAAGTGTCATTTTTGGTTGCACTTATCCCTCTCACTTGGCTAACAACTAACTCACTATCACCATAAACTTTTAAGGCCTTAAGCCCTCTTTTTCTAGCCCATTCTACTCCATTGACCAAACTCTCATATTCTGTAGTATTACTAGTGCAGGAAAAACTAAATCTAAAGGTAGTATAATACCTTTCTGCTTTTGGGGACACTAGCATAGCACCACCACTAGAACCATGTCTACTTCTAGCTCCATCAAAGAATAGTTCCCAAAACTGATTGCTCTGATCCTCTGAATCAGTGTCTTCTTTGAAAAGGCTCAGCTCTATGGATCAACTTTCTTGTATCAAATAACTTCCCAAACCAAAATCCCAAACAAGATTTTCTTGGGCCTCTGAAGCTCTTTCATCTGGTAGAATATCAGGGATACTTTCTACCTTTGTGCTTGCTTCACTAATGTTTTGCAAGTCACTGTCATCAAATATAGGGCAATTTACATTGATGGTATTGGACACATATGGTTCTATATGGTGTACTACCAATGGTTCTTACTTAATGGTGACCTTGGTCCCATATCTTGTATGAAATAGCATGTGAGACCAATCAGAAGAAAGATAACCTCCTATCTTGGCTGTAAACTCCCTTGAAAGACATAGCAAATAATGCAGGGAGATCTATGATATATATATATCAAGGAGGATTAAAAAATTAGGACTAGCACGTAGGATTAGACTGGTATCCTTGGCCACACCTATAGTATAGACTAAGGATCCATCAAGTTGGATCACCTTCTTTTTGAAGGGTTCATATTTTAGTCCTAATTGGTCAGCTACATTCTTGGGCATTACAGTGCTAGTAGCTCCACTATCTACCATACAATTATGTACTAAAGATTTTCCAATAATTAGAGACACATAAAAGGGAGGTGGCTTTGAGTTCCTACCTTGAATGGCATTGGCCTTGGAGTTGCTACTTGGGGCCTCCTTTTCTTGATTAGTGTTAACCAAAACTGGCTTTGCAGCTTCTTTTGTAGGCCGAGGAGTTGTTACCTCTGTCATTGTTTTTTTCAAAATTTTAGGTTGTCCCGGAAGAGCCAAAGAGTCCCACATGGACATGGTGACATTGACCTTCTTCATGTTGTCTACAATATTAAACGGTGTCACAATGTGTACTCTTTGTTGTGCTTTCACTATGATGGGCTCCACTTCTTTATCATGTTGGTTCTCTTTGCTTGTAATGATAGGAACCTCCTTAGGTGTGATGGGAGTAGCTTGTTGCAGTGGCTCTGTTAATGTAGTAGCTTTGGCATTGGAATCTGCTCTTTCCATGTCTTGAGATCTTTTTTCTCTTGTATAGGCAACAAAAGAAAACTCATCATTGACTCCATTGAAGTCTAGTTGCTCCCAATTGAAAAGAGAAGTCTCACTTTCTTGTGATTCTCATTGAGGTACTGACCCACTAGATGAAGCCTCTGATTGAGCTTGTGAGGCATTTTGAACCATTACAGCTTGGTTCATCTACCTATTTGAACATGTAGCCTAATTGTGAGGCTAATTACAAGGAAAACACCATTCATTATCCATAGCCATATTATTTTGACTAGGAACCATATCCCTCACTAGATTTGCATAATTTAGAGGTCCAAGGTTATATGGTTGGAATGGTCTTTGATTAAAACTTTGTCTTTTCCCTTGATAGCCTCCTTGGTATGGTGGCCTATTTTGTTGGTAAGGTTGTCCTTGATTTTGATATTATTGATTAGGACCTTTGCCTTGTGTGTGAAAGGGTGGTCTGATTCCTTGACCCTACTTCTTCAAATTTGTGACCTCTTTAGTTAAGGTCTGCAACAAGTTTGTCATCTCTTGCTGACTGCTCTGTTGGCTATTCCTTATCTCTTGTAACTCTTGAGAGAAACTAGGTCTTAGCTCTTGACCACTAGTACTAGCTTAGGGCACTAATATGGTGGGAATAGGGGTAAATGGGGGTACTTGTGTAGGTGCAATGGGTTGAAAGTTGGGGAAGATGGTCATTGGAGGCCTTCTAGCAATCATGCATGCTTGGATTAAATAGTTTTCAGCCCTAAAACTATGTCAAAAGCTTGGGGTAGAAAAGTACCATGCATAGACTAGA
Organism: Chamaecyparis obtusa; assembly: GCA_027943335.1. Taxonomy (NCBI): domain Eukaryota; kingdom Viridiplantae; phylum Streptophyta; class Pinopsida; order Cupressales; family Cupressaceae; genus Chamaecyparis; species Chamaecyparis obtusa. Next base: position 191,305 of record BSBK01007364.1, read on the forward strand.
TCATGACAGAAATTTGACCATTTAGACTTTGTAAGTAGTAAAGGAAAGCATGGTCAGCTGATGGTCTCACAGAGACTAGAATTCTATTCCATGTTTTGAGGAATCTACTATTGTAATTTGTCATCTACTCTTGAGGGTCTCTCTTAATGGTTGTTAACTACTCAACTAGAGATAGCTTATCTAATTTATCCTCAAAATCCTTACTTAATGCATCTCCTAATTCATCCCATGAAGTAATAGAACCAACAGTTAAAGTTCTAAACCATTCAAGGGCCTTACCTTTTAGAGAGGCTGCTAATTATTTTGTGGCCACATCCTATTGAGTAATGTTGTGTATGCTGTAGATGGTGGTCACATCTCTTATGTGTTCAAAAGTAGTTGTCTACCCTTCACCAGTCAAATCATGTATACTCTTTAGTGCCACCAAGGGCACATCATGATGTTGAGAAAAGGATAATGGACCTTTGTTGAATGGTGCAAAAGCAAACTATCTAGCCATTGCAAGAGTTGGAATCTAAAGATTAACAACTATATGGGTTGTATTTTCTACTGGATTTGAATCTTCCTCTAGATCTCTAGTTAGAGATCTCCCTCTTCTTCTAGAATGAAAGGGAAAAGGTCCCCTTTCTGAAGTATCTGGTGGTGTAGACTAAACTCTCCTTCCAGGGGATGTTCCTTGAGTTGACCTGCCTTTGTGACTTCTCTTTGAGGGAAACTCTAAAAATTCAGCAGGCTTCGAGCTCCTAGTCTCAATCTTTATCATAAACCTTAAACAAGGTTGGCTTGGATCTTTGAAATCAGTGAAGTCACTAGATATACTTGACAAAACAACTTCTAAAAGCTTGTATTATGCAATCTGTATATCAGAGATAGCATAATCTTTCAAAGATGAACCAATAGGAGCATCTTTTGTTTGTAGTAGTCCCATCGGGCATGCTAGAATTGTTATACACTAAGTTTTCACCCTTGGTTCAAGCTCTCATAGTCTTGATAACCTAGTATAACATGAGAATCATCTCCAGGTTATGGGACCTATGCTAACTAAGATGAGACCTCCAAGTTCTAGGCTGGTTCCTCTTGGATAATCACCTTAATTTGCTTCTAGATAGGAAAGTAAATCTTTTGAGGGAAAGGGATAAAAGGAATGCTTGAAAGGGAAATGACTTGAAAGAGAAATACCTACTAGGTGATACACTGAAATTAGGGTTTGGATCTCAGTATAGAGGATGAAATTAATGAATAACTTAGGTCTAGGAGGTCACAACTCACTGAATAGGCTTGCATAAGTGTTTCATAGAAGGGTCTACAACAGAAAGAGGCTATTCAGGGAAAAGGAGGATTTCACAAACAATAGCATTACTAATGGGTTTAGACACAATTTATGACCTGCAAACAAACATTCACTTCTACAACTCGGCATAGGAATGAGACAAGATTGTTAGGGGGTTGAAGTATACCCACAAAAGTATTCACATGCAATCATCCATAATAATAGACAATAGTTGCAGAAAGAGAGAGGGATCAAGAACCCTAAGATATCGCTAAAACATGATATACTTCAATTCAATAAGAGGTAATTCAAATAGGGAAGCATAGGGACATGAAGAATTGTCACAAAATACCTTTGCAATATTTGAATTATCAATGGGAACTTTACAAATGTATAAGCCATAGGGTAAAAATGATACCACATATGACCTTTAAGAAAAGATGAATTTCTTCTACAATTGTCCAACTCTTCCCTCAAAAGATCCAAAAATACAATATATACATGCTCCCTTGCACGTACGCAAGAGTGTGATGCCCAAAAGTTGGGACAAAACACAACCAACAAATTTTTTTTAAAGTGATAAGTTTTCACACACAAGATGCGGGTTAAAGAGTTCAACGATGAGGCTACAATGAAACAGGTGAATAACCTCGACAATGTTGTCTAAGAAGGATGCTATAGGAAAATTAATTAAAGATAAGTACGTCCATCTTCAAGATGATCAAAATTATCGTCCGCCAACTAGAGATCTCAATGGTTGACTAAGAGGACAAGAATGACTAATGTTTACGTTAAGTCCATACTGATCATGGAACTTAAATCGGTCTGCTTCGAAAACATAGGATATACATGATTCGATTCATTAATCTTAAAATAAATTAGAAAATAAAGACTATAGGATTTAAACATTAATTATATTTATTTATTATTTAAAGATATTATTAATTAATAATTATAAAATATTAACAAATTAATAAATGAAAATTACAAAGCAACATAACATCTTTTAAATTAATAATAACCCTTATAAACAAAAATAACTAAATAACACCATTTAACTAACAACTTAATAAACTACTATACTAACTTTATAACAACCAACTAAATTACTTAACAACGAGGCCTCAGGTCTCTTAATAGATGGGGCCTTGGTTTAACTGGCTGTCCTACGTTCAATGTGATTTCCCCAAATGTGTTTCCATGGTCCTTCCACCTGCAATACCTAAATGCAGCATCAGTAATTCAAGGAAGAAAACCATTAAAATAAACATATATGATATAGCAAAATTTAATCATTAAATTACATAATTCAACTCATACGTCAATTGCATATAATATTCAGGATTTGATTGCACATTTCAAATGAAATTCCATAACGTAATTTAAATATCATCAAGACCATCAGGATCACGAAACATCATATAAAAATCATAAACCAAATCTACACATCATGGATTCCATATGCAGAATCATCAAAAGAATAGTTTAACAAGTCAAACATAATATAACAGTAGTCGACAGAGTCCAAATATCTCTGAAAGAACATAATCAAAATGATAGCTAATATGAATAACACAGGATCACTATGTGGGCCGAAAGTGGTCCTCACATCCACCCCCTCTAGGTATGAACATCCTCCTGGAGTTCATCAAAGAGGTGCGGATACTGGGCCCTCATCTGAGCTGCATCCTCCCATGAGGCTGTAACCTCATCATAGCAATCCCACTGGACCCTAACCTGGTCCAGTGTTCTGCCTTGAAGTACCAACGTCTGACGAGCCAAAATGCGAATGGGCTCTAGTGCTAGCTGGCCATCTGACTCCACCTGCAAGGCATCCCAGTCAATAATATGAGACTCATCATAGATATACTTTCGCAAAACTGATACATGGAACACATCGTGGATGCGTGACAGGCTAGGTGGCAAGGCTAGACAATAAGCAACGGGCCCTATCCTCTCTAGGATCTCAAACGAACCAACAAAACGAGGTGCGAGCTTAGTGCCCTTTCCAAAATGGATTGGACTCTTGTGCGGTCGCACTCTCAAGAAAACTCTGTCTCCTACAAATGTATAAGCCATAGGGTAAAAATGATACCACATATGACCTTTAAGAAAAGATGAATTTCTTCTACAATTGTCCAACTCTTCCCTCAAAAGCTCCAAAAATACAATATATACATGCTCCCTTGCACGTACGCAAGAGTCAAAACCTAACTAGGGTTACAAAAGATTTTCATTAAAATAATAGCTAACCCTAACTCAAAAAAATCTGATCATAATTATATCTCTACAACATCATGGCCGATCAGATATTTGAGTTTATGTGTCCATCCCTATACCTCATTTTCCTACAGACAAGCAACCTAGAGCCATCAACTTTCCTACATAAAGTCTCACCATGAATGCTGAAATTGGTACTCTCAGAAAGCAAGAAATGACCTGTGATGGCTATGCAGGTCTCCACATCATTTTCCCCAACTGCAACCATCCTTGAAACATAAATTTTAGCTACCCATTTGTTGCAACCAACCATTGGATCAAAAACCTAGCAAAAACCATGCAAAGAAATATTTAAAATTTGAAAATTAACGGCTAATAGGTGGCACCATACTTTTCTTCTATCGACGGCTGATGTTTAAATCTCAATCTCCATTTAAAACATGACCATTAGATCTTCTCATTTACCTAGGAACCATTTGTCTATAGAATTAACCTTAAGTCCACCTTGGGTTACATTTTCTCATTGGTCACAAGACCGCTAATTGTTTTAACTGACCTTGGTTAAGTCTGGCGAACAAAAGACAAACCCTTAGTCATTGATTCATGGAACCTTGCTAACCCTGGGCCCATTTTCCACTTGGAAATCTTTCATTCACCCTGACTACCTCATCAGCAAACACCTCGGCAGGCTCTGACAATGGACCCACTCAAACTAACATTCCAATCTAATGGTGGGTGCATGATATCATGGCCCCCGAATATTCCTTCTAATCATGTGCCAGCCACTAATCCCTTTAGAACTAGGACCCCACAACACATCAAACTGATAGATGAGTCCCCATCATCACACAATAGCCAATCATATGCAAGCACATCAGCGCTAGGTAGCACCTCGGACCCATGATCTAGAGATTCTCATCAGATGGTCGTCGCATGATCTCATTGGGTCAGAAGATTCTATGAGATCATATGACCATAGTAGATCTTTTCCTTTCTGACACATCTATAGACCTTCTGACACGGTCCCACTGAAAGATCCTAGTTGTCACCTGGGAGCCAATAGAAAACAACCATGTCACCAGAGAAGGACCCACCTGACAGAGCCTAGAGATAAAGCAAGATCAATGGTTGTTGCATGATCACAAGGAATACTCTGGGCCCTTGTGATCATGTGACCACCATTGGATTGAAAGGAAAGGCAGCCCGTTGGGCCCATGCTGAGCTATCTCCATGCTATACTCTCACCAACCAATCAAACACCGCCCCCTTGGATATACGTAGCATATTTTCCTGACAACAGCTCCACTGACAAGATACTGCGCTGAAGGAAAAGGAAGATCGACTATCATCACAAGATCTCATGGAATCTTTCAAGGGCATGAGATCATGCGACAAATGAAGATCTAGAATCTTGACTTGGCCACTAAACTGAGACCGCCAACTGAAATGGTAACCGCTCACGGGATTGCTAACTGTTAAGGGGTTAACTGTCGGGAATCAAAGATTTGGCGACCGAAGGATTTTAAAATGCACATGCAAAATGAAGGGAATTAAGTGGCCGAGATAAAGTAACTATAAAAGAGAACAGAGCTCTAGGGTTTTTAGACACAACGGCTAGTTTTATGAATATTTTAAGGGTTTTTTCACCTGGCCAAGGACCTAGAAATAGTTGCAAAGACCAGAGGGAAATAGATAAAGCCATGAAATTTTTTGGAGCTTCTTGGAAGGATAAAAATGTAGACTTGAAATGGGAGTTGGCCAAATTTGCATGCATATGAAAAATTAGGGTAACAGTAATATTATACTCATGTCTATCTCTTAGTTTATCAAGAGTCAAAGGTCTAGTAGGCGGTGTAATGTAGCCAATCTCTAATAAAGTGAGGGTAGAATTCCCAATTCTAGATATATATTGTTTCATTCAGATTTTCCATATTGTGAAGTTATCCTTGTTCAACTTTGGCACTTCCCTCTTATACATTTTGTGATCTTTATACTGAAGTCCTTAAAAATATGTTCCAAGAAACCAATATGCTATGATACCAATTATTACAATAACTGAGAGGGGGTGAATCAGTTATCCACAGTCCCTATTACAAAATGTATCACTTAAAACAAATTCAACTAATTATGTAGCTCGGTAAACAATAAATACTAAACTATCTGTGACTTTACCAATTACCAGTTGATTGCTCATAGTGATTATCGACCAAATCAAATATGAAACATGTAAAGTATGATATCCAAACAATCATAATATAAACACATAAAACAAGAGATTTAACATGAAAACCTTGTAAAGGTAAAGACCACCTAGGACCGGTAACCCAAAATATTTTCACTCTTCTGAAGTGAGCTCGGTGAAGAGCCAACCCTATTAAAGGTTACTAAACACACTATAAGATGTGACCCTATTAGAGGATTTAACACTAACAGCTATAGTCCAGCCAACATTCACTATGGGGTTGACAAGATAACAATGTACATTCTATGAATGACATATAAGACTTTCATGTCCACTCGGTTAAGAGATTTTATCTATTTACAATGGTTAAACTGAAACAGTAGGTGATCTAATTACAGTACAACTTGATTTTGTAGATGTTCAGATCTAATCTAAGTCCATACAAATCCTCTGATCAATATTTCTATTCAGTTCTTCAATATTCAATAACTTACTATCCCTCGGTAAAATCTCTCTAACGCTCAGTTAATTCTGCAGTTCGGTTCTTCTTCAACTAGTTTGATTAGGCAAGCATGAAGCAATGTTCACATGATATCTTTGTAATCTCCTTCCTCTGACATCTATTTTACTGTGAAACCCTAGTCTCTTAAATAGACAAGTAAACCATTTTCTTCTCATCCATTACATTTTGCCACTTAATCTCCTTCATTGATTTTGTCACTTAAACTTTCTCTCGAGTGATGTGTTAGTAACACATTTTGTTTCTATCCTTTGGATCTTCTTCGAATTTTGTTAGCCATTGATCTTGTAACAAACTTTATCTTCCACCTCAAAATCATACACTTTACAACTCATGAATTTATGTCAGCTAAAATACTCATTTAGTTCTTTTGTCCATACTCAGCTAACAAATAAATGTGTCAGTGAACACAAGCTCAGTTGATACTGTCACTCGGTATACACTACACTGACTCAGCATATACTAGAATGCTTCATTTACTAACCACACTACTTTGTAACATTTTTCTTCCAACTTCATAATATATTAATGCAACATAATCAAGTCGACAATATGAAGTCATAGACTCATCAATAAGTTACCAAGAGTATTCCTTATCCTTACAAATGTGTAGATATTTGCAACTACCATGATAAGTATTGTCAAAACTAATTGACATCAATGATAACATAATGACTGATTTAATTATCTTACATAACAATTCATTTCTTGGTGATCTTTAATTACTTGAAATTCATAAATCAGGTTCTAAATCAGTTGTAGTTCATCAACTATCACATCACAACTTAAGTTAGATGAGACAAGGTATTTGTGACATCTTATTAATTGGATAGACTCAAATATTTGGAGATATTATTTAGAGTGAGGGCTTGGAGGATGATGATGCTAAGATTCCTTATTTCTTTTATATTCATTTCTTAATTTTTTAAAGCCAATATATTTTTAATAGACATCTACCACATAGGGTTCCATGATAATTTGGTTGGATATAAGGTGCACCATAGGGTTCAAGAGATTATTCTAGGAAAACATGAGAGGTATAGTTTTGTAAGCCATCATTGCAATATGAGGTGGCATTATTAGAGTTTACAACATTGGTATTGACTCCTTTAAATATATCTACAAAGATGTTATGGATACCAGCTCTACAGCAACAAAACTAAACTATTGCAAAGGATTGTAAAATTTATTTTTTAGGGATAAGAAAGTGTGTGAAATCCTATGATGCTACTGTAGATAAAAATGTTTTGATTATAAGAATTGGAAGTTCTAGTCTCTAAGATTGTCTAGTAAGATTTGTTTTCTCTACATTCAATATGTGAGTGTAGGTCAATGATGATAAAGTAGTGAAAAAGTATCCTCTAGATACTGTAAGGATAAAATGTGGATGGGGTCCTAGAACAATGGTTTGCACTTAAAAGAGACCCCAAAACCAATATTTTACACTTACATTTGAATTGTATTGATATGGAAAGTAAATGTAGATGACTAATGTTGAAATGAAGAGATAAAGGTACTTACCTCTGAAAAAGAGCCTACTGAAAACCCTATCAAACAGTCTCAGAAACTGTTGATTTTCACATCCATGAAGTGAAACTATGAGATCTACAAAACCCAAAAATATTTTCCAATTTTGAGGGAGCTCATCTTTAACCCTCATAAAAGGTCAAAGGATATATTCTTTATTTCAAGGTCAATTTTTACTTTGTTCACAGATCCCGGAAGCTTGTTGAAAAGGGTATCCAAATCTGCTTTCAGATCTAAAATTCTGCACCTGTACCAGCAAGAAAAATAGAGTTTTGTTGTTTGTTTAGTGGGTTTGCCTTGGTAAAACCCCGGTTTGGAATCAACCTTAATATTGAAATTGAAATAGAGAATGCTAGAAATTAGTAGAAGTAGATCTAAGAATGAAGCTATGACATTCAATAGATATGCAATTGTATTTGAAATATAATCAAGTATATTAATATGAAAGCTTGGACATAGATGTAAATCTAAACCTCGATGTTTGTATTCTTGGAATCCACCTTTAGAGAAAATATATCTTGAAATTGAACAAAAGGATCTTGAAGGAGGATCACACCATCATGATGGCTAGATCTAGGGTTTGAATGATGAATCTTGAATGCTTGAACCAAATCCCTTCAATGGCTTGAATTCTTGAATCCTTGATCTTCAATGGAGAACCTGGATGGAGAAGAGGATTTGAATGCTTGAATGATTTATTGAATGGATGCTTGCTTAATCACCTTGCTTGAGAGTGCTTGAACATGAAAACTTGATTCCTTGATCATAAGATTGCTTGGAAACTTGATGGAGAAAATGAGAGAGGAAAGCTTCCTTTTATAGTGATCTAGGGCACAAACCTCTAGAGAAGGTTGACATTGAGCAATTAAATCCCAATTAACCTTAACTCCTATAAATGGGCCCATAATTCAAATGTCATGTCGAATTATCATCCAATCACAATAACCAAATAAGGAGGGAAAACAATTAAATGAATTTGAATTAAAACCTATTCGCACTTGGATCTGAGGGCCCAACATTAATTTCGGGGCCTGCCGGGACCAAATAGGAAAAGGGGAATAGATTCTAGAGGAGGTTAAAGACAACCTCTATCCTAACCTAGTTAATATCAAGGTAGGTTCTGACATATTTAGGATTAACCTTGATTCTGACCCTGTGGTCCGAGAGCCAGCCAGAATCAGGACATGAGGTCCTGAGGATGCCCGGATACCTAGAAATGATGTCAGAATGGGAAGGAATGTTAGGGAGAGGCATAAAATCTTATGATAAACATTATGAAGTCTAGGAGGACCTATTTTTAAGTCATACCTAGAAAATAGAGCCATAGAAGAGGGAAATTAAGGAGAATCCTCGAAATCCTAACACTAATTTCACCTAGAATGAAGGAATCAAGTGCAAAAAAAAAGTGGAAAGTGGGGAGAAATCTAGATCAAAGAAAAGATCAATTCAAGGTGTTTAAAATGACCACAAAAAACTTAATCGGAGGAATAAATGCTCTTAACATGGAAGTGCTTCCATTTTAAGATGATACATTAAGCCCCCACTTTAGCAAGAGTATGGACTCACTGCAAACTCTTGGTAAAGGACAAGAAATAGGAGATCCAAGTGGATTCACAGAAAGATAAAATAAGACTTAGTTAAGGACACAAGCCCCCAGAATAAGGATTCTAACTCAATCATACATGCATAAGGGTGTCAAAAGAATAAGGGTTAACAATAAACAACCCAAATCAATTAGCATAAGAAACCTTGCTAAGAAATATTTCTCATACTAATATCATATTTGGAAAGCTATCATAAAAGCATAAATGATTACATAAGAAAGACAAGAGAAACACTATAAATAACATAGCTTCATGATCTAGTCCTAAAAGCATGAAAGCAAAAAGAGAAAGGGAAAAAGAGTGATTACCTTGCCTAGTAAGATGCCCACCTTACCATGAATCACCCTGGAGGGAGAGCCCAACAAGTTCACCCATAAACTGTGCTTACAATTATAATGTGTCTTCTAAAGACTTTTGGAATATCCATAGATCCACCGTCTTGTATCACTATGAATATGAAATATGTGTCTCCTCAGGATTTAGCAACTTATGTGCATTACCTTCATAAGATTTAGCATATAGGTGCATGTCTTGTCAGGATTTAGCATATTTGAAAATTTTGAAAAATGTGTGTCTCCTCAGGATTTAGCAACATATGTGCATTACCATTGGAAGATTTAGCATATGAATCCATGTCTTTTCAAGGTTTAGCAACTTATGTCTATTACCTTCCAAGATTTAGCATATTTGAAAAATTTAAAAATAAATGTCTCCTCAGGATTTAGCAACTTATGTGCATTACCTTACCAAATTTAGCATATAAATAAATTTAAAAACTATAGTACAAGGGAGACCCTATATATGCCCCCCTCCTTAAGATGACAAAAACATACTATTTTGACATGTTAAGGAAAGAAAAGAACAAGGATAAATCCTTCTCCATCATCAAGACAATATCCACAAACAACACCTAGTCCAAGCCAAGAAGGTTATAGCTCCTATGAGGCCACGAAAGGGATGAATGTAAAGAGATATATCAACCATGAAAACCCAATGTCAAACAGTGAAATAGGTTGTGATGAAGTACAAAGATCCTCAACGCAAACCAAAATTTTCATGTATGATTGGATATCACATAATAGATAGATACTGCTTAACCAAGGAAAGAGGTGAATCCCATAAAGATAGAAAAGAAGGAGATGGAATCCTTTCCCCCCAAGTGTAGGAATGAAGATGGAAGAGGATACCTACTTCACAATGCAAGGAGATATGCTATTTACAACAATGTATACCATATTCTTAGCGAGGGATATTTAACCCTACATCAAAGAGTATAGATAATCATGAAAAGGATATGTCACTCATGGAAAAGGATCATCAATGAAAGAGATCTTATCAACAAGACCCCCACCATAGAGGAGTGCTTTAGATCAACTTTCAAAGATAAATTGAGTGGGAATAAAGATTCAATCATCAAGCCCCCTGTAAAACAGGAGGAAGAGGAATCTTTGGAATGAGGGAAACAACTCTAACACTGAAGCCAGGGTAAGAGTTTATAAAGAACATAATTTGCAACATAGAGAAGAAGTGACGACTTAGGAAAACAACTTCGCATATAAGAAGGTTATCCATAGTCAAAACATCTATTAATATGATGAAATAATATTGCAATATAAAAAAATACTACTAAGCTGAGGAAAGAATTTCCCTACACAAAGAGAGAGCAGAAAGAACCTTTCCCCCCAGGGATGAAAGCAAGGGATACCTTTTCAAAACAAATGTCCTAGAAAAGATATCTTGAATAATAGAAGAGAGCAATAAATGAAAAACTATCATAATACAAACCATCAAGTTAAATGAAAGAATAACCAATTAAGCTCAAATTAGGAACATAATGGATTCTAAAAGACATGAATAAATATACCTTTTTCCCCCCAGTCTAGAGGAGAAAAGATCTCTGTTATATCAGAGTGAGGGGTAAAATTATGAAGAAATCTCAAAGAAAAAATTTATTTTCTTTTATCTTTATGAATCGAATAATAAGGAGAAGGTACTTTGAAGAATCTTTGCACATCTACATCATGAAACCTAGCATAGGTGTGGGAAAAAATAGGAATATAAGATGAAGAATTAGGAATCAGATTAGGAAAAATAGGATTAGGATTAGGAATATTAGGAACACTAGTAAAAGTGTAGGAAGTGATATTAATGGAAGACACAACTAGAGGAACACTTGGAAACACAGTTGGAAAAGAGTTTGAATAGATATAAGTGATATTATGGTAACAAGGTTGTAAGGTAGGATCTTGATTTCCCATAAGATCACCACTAAGAGGAAGAGCTTTAAGGGAATTCTTATCTTTCTCTTCTAATGCTTCATCACTAGAAGGAATTCTAAATGAAGGTAAACCATCTATAATGTCATATTCTTCTGCATAACAGAAGTGTGTTTTAGATAATATGTCATCCTTTTGTATTAAAAATTCTTTGCAAGGAGGGGATAAATCAATATATTTATCCAAGGGTTCATCCCAAATAGGAGGATTATCCACAATGGCATCATGAGGAAGAGAGTAATCAACATCAAAATTCAAAAGTTCATCCCACATAGGAGGATTATCCACAATGGCCTCATGAGGAATAGAGTAATCAACATCAAAATCAAAAGGTTCATCCAAAATAGGAGGATTATCCATAATGGTTTCATTGAAATCCAAAGGTTCATCCCAAATAGGAGGATTATCCACAATGGCTTCACGAGGAAGAGAGTAATCAACATCGAAATAAAAATGTTCATCCCAAATAGGAGGATTATCCATAATGGTTTCATGAGGAAGAAAATAATCAACATCCAAATCCGAACGTTCATCCCAAATAGGAGTATTATCATCCCTATCCATTAAGTGCATTGTAGGAGTGTCATAAGTCATTAAAGCTTGATCCCTAAATGGGAAAGAAGGTAAATTGTATTGTAAAATAGGCTCATAAAAAAGACATATATTAGGAGAAGATTTAACATCAATCCCTAACTCATCTTTGTAAATGTCAATTGAAGAGGTTGTGGAGGAGGGTGAAATAGGAATAGGATCAATGGAGATCTCATTCAAATAATTTTCATCCTCACTTCCATGTACCTCATTAAGGTATCTATCATCTTGAAAAACAAAAGCCTCATCAAAGTACTCAAAACAAGAATCATACACGTTGGATACTAAAAGCATGAAAATGTAAATGTTTTTGTATTTTTAAAGGAATTTTGCAAGTTTTTTGTATTTTTGAAATATTAATGCAAGAGCATAAAAGAAATCTAATCTTAAGGAAAGAAAACAAATAATCTAACACCAAAAAGAAAGAGGTGTCTATCACGGGTTCACCAAAAATGTGAAGGATAAAAGGTGAACACACAAGATAATATAAAGGGAGATCTAACACAATAGGGAATCTAATCCACAAAAGAAAAGGGGTAAGTAAGTCAGATTCACCAAAATGTAAAGGATAAAATGTGGATGGGGTCCTAGAATAATGGTTTGCACATAAAAGAGACCCCAAAACCAATATTTTACAATTAAATTTAAATTGTATTGATATGGAAAGTAAATGTAGATGAATAATGTTGAAATGAAGAGATAAAGGTACTTACCTCCCAAAAAGAGCCTATTGAAAACCCTGTCAAACAGTCTTAGAAACTGTTTATTTTTGTGCTCTTGAACCAAAACTGCGAGATCTACAAAATACAAAAATATTTTCCAATTTTGAGGGAGGTCATCTTTCACCCTAATAAATGGTCAAAGGCTACATTCTTTATTTGAAGGTCTATTCTGACTTTGTTTGCGTATCCTAGAAGTTCGCTAAAAAGGGTTTCCAAATCTGCTCTCAAATTCAAAATTCTGCACCTGTACCTGCAAGAAAATGAAAGTTTTGTTGTTTGTTTGGGGGTTTGCCTTGGTTAAACCCCAATTTGGAATCAACCTTATTATTTAAATTGAAATGGAGAATGCTAGCAAGTAGTAGAAGTAGATCTAAGAATGAAGCTATGACATTCAATAGATATGAAATTGTATTTGAAATGTAATCAAGTATATTAATATGAAAGCTTGGAAATACATGTAAATCTGAACATCCATGTTTGTATGCTTGAAATCCACCATAAGGGAAAATAGATCTTGAAGATGAACAAAAGGATCTTGAAGGAAGATCACACCATCATGATGGCTAGATCTAGGGTTTGAATGATGAATATTGAATGCTTGAACCAAATCCCTTCAATGGTATGAATGCTTGAATCCTTGATCTTCAATGGAGAACTTAGATGGAGAAGAGGACTTAAATGCTTGAATTCTTTCTTGAATGGATGCTTGCTTGATCACCTTGCTTGAGAGTGCTTGAGCATGAAAAATTGATTCCTTGATCATGATATTGCTTGGAAACATGATGGATAAAATGAGAGAGGAAGGCTTCCTTTTATAGTGATCTAGGGCACCAACCTCTAGAGAAGGCCGACATAGAGGAATTAAATCCCAATTAACCTTAACCCCTAGAAATCGGCCCATAATTCAAATTTCATCTTGAATTGTGGTCCAATCACAATAACCAACTAAGGAGGGAAAAAAACTAAATGAATTTGAATTAAAATCTTTTGGTACTCAGATCCAATGGCTCGACATTGATTTCGGAGCCCACCATGACCAAATATGAAAAAGGGGCACAAATTTTGGAGGAGGTCAAAGAAAACCTTGATCCTGACCTAGTAAAGATTGAACTCAATCTTGACCTAGTCAGGATCGAGGTCAATTCTAACCTAGTCAGGATCAACCTCGATTCTAACCCTATGGGCCCAGATCCAGCCAAAATTAGGACAGGAGGTCCCAAGGATGCCCAAAGACCTAGAAATGATGTCATAATGGGACAGAATGTGAGGGAGAGGCATAACATATTACGATAAACATGATGAAGTCTAGGAGGACCTATTTTTATGTCCTACCTAGAAAATAGAGCCATAGAAGAGGGAAATTAAGAAGAGTCCTCAAAATCCTAACCCTAATTTCACCTAGAATGAAGGAATCAAGTGCAGAAAAGAAGTGGAAAGTGGGGAGAAAGCCAAATCAAAGAAAATATCAATTCAAGGCATTTGACATGACCACAAACCACTTACTTGGAGGGATAAATGCTCTTAACATGGAGGTGCTTCCATTTTAAGATGATACATTAAGCCCCCACTTTAGCAAGAGTATGGACTTGATGCAAACTCTTGGTAAAGGAGAAGAAAGAGGAGATCCAAGTGGATTCACAATGAGATAAAATAACACTTAGTTAAGAACACAAGCCCCCAGACTAAGGATTATAATTCAATCATACATGCATGAGGGTGTCAAAAGAACAAGGGTTAGTACTAAATAGCCCAAATCAATTAGCATAAGAAACCTCACTAAGAAATATTTCTCATACTAATATCATATTTGGAAAGCTATCATACAAGCATAAATGATTACATAAGAAAGATAAGAGAAACACTATAAATAGCATAACTTCTTGATCTAGTCCTACTAGCATGAAAGTGAAAAGAGAGAAAGGGAAAAAGAGTGATTACCTTGCATAGTAAGATGCCCACCTTACCATGAATCACCCTAGAGGGAGAGCCCAATAGGTTCAACCATAAAATGTACTTACAACTATAATGCATCTTCTGACAGCATTTGGAATATCCATAGATCCACCTTCTTGTATCACTATGATTATGAAATGCGTGTCTCCTCAAGATTTAACAACTTATGTGCATTACCTTCAAAAGATTTAGCATATAAGTGCATGTCTTTTCAGGTTTTAGCAACTTATGTGCATTACCTTCCAAGATTTAGCATATTTGAAAATTTTGAAAAATGTGTGTCTCCTCAGGATTTAGCAACTTATGTGTGTTACCATTGGAAGATTTACATATGAATGCATGTCTTTTTAGGGTTTAGTAACTTATGTGCATTACCTTCCAAGATTTAGCATATTTGAAAAATTAAAAAATGTGTGCCTCCTCAGGATTTAGCAACTTATGTGTGTTACCTTACGAGAATTAGCATATAAATAAATAAAAAACTATAGTATAAGGGAGACCCTATATATGCCCCCCTCCTTAATATGACAAAAACATAGTATTTTGACATGTTAAGGAAATAAAATAACAAGGATAAAGCCTTCTTCAGCATCAAGACAATATCCACAAACAACACCCAGTCCAAGTCAAGAAGGGCACAGCTCTTATGAGGCCATGGAAGGGATGAGTGTAAAGAGAGATCATGCAAGAAGTGAAAAGAAAGTAATCCTTATGAGGGATATCACACTATTCAGTTTCCAAGGTGAGAGATAAATCAACCATGGAAACCCAATGTCAAACAATGAAATAGGTTGTGATCAAGGACAAAGATCCTTGATGCAAACCAAAATTTTCATGTATGATTGGATATCACATAATAGATAGATACTTCTTAACCAAGGAAAGAGGTGAATCCCAGAAAGACAAAAAATAAGGAGATGGCATCCTTGCCCCCCAAGTGTAGGAACAAATATGAAAGAGGATACCTACTTCACAATGCAAGGAGATATCCTATTTACAAAAATGTATACCATATTCTTAGCAAGGGATATTTAACCCTACATCAAAGAGTATAGATAATCATGAAAAGGATATGCCACTCATGGAAAAGGATCCTCAATGAAGGAGATCTTATCAACAAGACCCCCACCATAGAGGAGTGCTTGAGATCAACATTCAAAGAAAAATTGAGTGAGAACAAAGATTCAATCATCAAACCCCCTATAAAACAAGAGGAAGAGAAATCTTTGGAATGAGGGAAGTAACTCTAACACCAAAGCCAGGGTAAGAGTTTATAAAGAACATAATTTGCAACATAGAGAAGAAGTGATGACTTAGGACAAAAACTTCTCATATAAGAAGGTTATCCATAGTCAAAAGATATGTCAATATGATGAAATAATATTTCAATATAAACAAATAACACTAAGGGAAGGAAAGAAGTTCCCTAGATAAAGAGAGAGAGGAAAGAACCTCGCTCCCTAAGGATGAAAGCAAGGCATACCTTTTCAAAACACATGTCATAGAAAAGATATCTTGAATAATAGAAGAGAGCAATAAATGAAAAACTATCATAATATAAACCATTGAGATAAATGAAAGAATAACCAATCAAGCTCAAAGTAGGAACATAATGGATTCAAAAAGACATGAATAAATATACCTCTTGCCCCCCAGTCTAGAGGAGAAAAGATCTTTGTTATATCAGAGAGGGGTAAAATTATGAAGAAATCTCAAAGGAGAAATTTATTTTCTTTTATCTTTATGAATTTAATAATAAGGAAAAGGTACTTTGAAGAATCTTTGCACATCTACATCATGAACCCTAGCATAAATGTGGGAAAAAATAGGAATAGGAGATGAAGAATTAGGAATCAAATTAGAAAAAATAGGATTAGGATTAGGAATATTAGGAACACTAGTAAAAGTGTAGGAACTGATATGAATGGAGGACACAACCGGAGGAACACTTGGAACCACAATTGGAAAGGAGTTTGAATAGATATAAGTGATATTATGGTAAGAAGGTTGTAAGCTAGGATCTTGATTTCGCATAAGATCACCACTAAGAGGAAGAACATTAAGGGAATTGTTATCTTTCTCTACTAATGCCTCATCACTAGAAGGAATCCTAAATGGAGGTAAAGCATCTATAATGTCATATTATTTCACATAAGGGAAGTGTGTTTTAGAGAATATGTCTTCCTTTTGTATCAAAAATTCTTTGCAAGGAGGGGATAAATCAATGTATTTATCCAAGCTTTCATCATGAATAGGAGGATTATCCACAATGGCTAAATGAGGAAGAGAGTAATCAACATCAAAATCCAAAGGTTCATCCCACATAGGAAGATTATCCATAATGGCCTCATGAGGAAGAGAGTAATCAACATCAAAATCCAAAGGCTCATCCAAAATAGGAGGATTATCCACAATGGTTTCATTGAAATCCAAAGGTTCATCTCAAATAGGAGGATTATCCACAATGGCTTCATGAGGAAGAGAGTAATCAACATCAAAATCCAAAGGTTCATCCCAAATAGGAGGATTATCCATAATGGTTTCATGAGGAAGAGAGTAATCAACATCCAAATCCAAAGGTTCACCGCAAATAGGAGGATTATCATCCCTATCCATTAAGTGCATTGTAGGAGTGTCATAAGTCATTAAAGCTTAATCCCTAAATGGGAAAGAAGGTAAATTGTTTTGTAAAATAGGCTCATAAAAAAGACATATATTAGGAGAAGATTTAACATCAATCCCTAATTCATCTTTGTAAATGTCAATTCAAGAGGTTGTGGAGGAGGGTGAAATAGGAAGAGGATCAATGGAGATCTCATTCAAACAATTTTCATCCTCACTTCCATGTACCTCATTAAGGTATTTATCGTCTTGAACAAAAAAAGCCTCATAAAAGTACTCAAAACAAGAATCATACATGTTGAATACTAAAAGCATGAAAATGTAAATGTTTTTGTATTTTTAAAGGAATTTTGCAATTTTTTTGTATTTTTGAAATATAAATGTAAGAGCATAAAAGAAATCTAATCTTAAGGTAAGAAAACAAATGATCTAACACCAAAAAGAAAGAGTTGTCTATCGTGGGTTCACCAAAAATGTAAAGGATAAAAGGTGAACACACAAGATAATAGAAAGGGAGATCAAACACAATAGGGAATCTAAATCCACAAAAGAAAAGGGGTAAGCATGTCGGGTTCACCAAAATGTAAAGGATAAAATGTGGATGGGGTCCTAGAACAATGGTTTTCACATAAAAGAGACCCCAAAACCAATATTTTACACTTACATTTGAATTGTATTGATATGGAAAGTAAATGTAGATGACTAATGTTGAAATGAAGAGATAAAGGTACTTACCTCTGAAAAAGTGCTTGCTGAAAATCCTGTCAAACAGTCTTAGAAACTGTTGATGTTCACGCTTTTGAATCAAAACTGCGAGATCTACAAAACCCAAAAATATTTTCCTATTTTGAGGGAGGTCATCTTTCACCCTCATAAAAGGTCAAAGGCTACATTATTTATTTGAAGGTCAATTCTGACTTTGTTCACAAATCCCAAAATTTTTCTGAAAAGGGTATCCAAATCTGCTCTCAGATCCAAAATTCCACACATGTACTTGCAAGAAAAAGAGAGTTTTGTTGTCTGTTGGGGGGATTTTCTTGGTCAAACCCCAGTTTGGAATCAAGCTTAATATTGAAATTGAAATGGAGAATGCTAGCAAGTAGTAGAAGTAGATCTAAGAATGAAGCGATGACATTCAATAGATATGCAATTGTATTTGAAATGTAATCAAGTATATTAATATGAAAGCTTGGACATAAATGTAAATCTAAACCTCCATGTTTCTATGCTTAGAATCCACCTTACAAGAAAATAGATCTTGAAGATGAACAAAATGATCTTGAAGGAAGATCACACCATCATGATGGCTAGATCTATGGTTTGAATGATGAATGTCCAATGCTTGAACCAAATCCCTTCAATGGCTTGAATGCTTGAATCCTTGATCTTCAATGGAGAACTTGGATGGAGAAGAGGACTTGAATGCTTGAATGCTTGCTTGAATGGAAGCATCCTTGGTCACCTTGCTTGAGAGTACTTGAGCATGAAAACTTGATTCCTTAATCATGAGATTGCTTGGAAACTTGATGGAGAAAATGAGAGAGGAAGGCTTCCTTTTATAGTGATCTAGGGCATACAACTCTAGAGAAGGCCGACATTGAGGAATTAAATACCAATTAACCTTAACCCCTAGAAATGGGCCCATAATTAAAATTTCACCTTGAATTATGGTCCAATCACATAGCCAACTAAGGATGGAAAACAATTAGATGAATTCAAAATAAAACCTTTTCGCACTCAGATTTGAGGGCTCGACATTGATTTTGGGGCCCGTCGGGACCAAATATGAAAAAGGGTCACAGATTTTGGAGGAGGTCAAAGAAAACCTCAATCCTGACCTAGTCAGGATCAAGGTCAATTCAGACCTAGTCAGGATCAACCTTGATTCTAACCCCATGGGCCCAGATCTAGCTAGAATTAAAATAGGAGGTCCCAAGGATGCCTAGAGACCTAGAAATGATGTCAATATGGGGACAGAATGCTAGGGAAAGGCATAAAATCTTATGATAAACATGATGAAGTCCTGGAGGACCTATTTGTAAGTCCTACCTAGAAAATAGAGCAATAGAAGAGGGAAATTAACGAGAATCCTCAGAATCCTAACCCTAATTTCACCTAGAATGAAGGAATCAAGTGTAGAAAAGAAGTGGAAAGTGGGGAGAAAGATAGATCAAAGAAAATATCAATTCAAGGAATTCAACTTGACCACAAACCACTTACTTGGAGGGCTAAATGCTCTTAACATGGAAGTGCTTCCATTTTAAGATGATACAGATAGGAAACACAAAGAAAATCTTTCACTGCATCTAGAGAAGCTATTGATTAGAGTCGATGTCTATAATTTTAATGAAAAATATAACAATAGGATCCTATATATATATCACTTATATTACCAAGCTATACAAAGGAATAGATCATACATGTAATAGGTACATACGATAGTGACTAGTTCATATATGCAACATAAATACAATAACAATTGAAATCTATAAGCATAAAAAAAAGAATACTACATCAAAACTATACAATAGCTATATATCTACATTCTATATTGAATCTCAAATAGTAAATAAATGTTGGTGCTTTATGCACTACACCATGGGTCCAACTATTATTCCTAGTATTTTTCATTAATAAATTTTAGAAAAAGGATTTTTTCATACAACTTTAGAGCTTCATCCTAAATTCACAAGGTTAGTTGTTCTATCTCACAGCTAGGAAGTGGACAAGTGCATCCCATACTTATTAAAATACCATCTATGATCCTAAGTATTTATAAAAGTAATGAACCAATCTAGGTCAAAAGATTCCAAATTAATTTCCTATAGGCGACTACTGACAAGTTTGTCCTCATAGGAAGTTCTAGTATTATTGACATATAGCTCCTAACTATACTAATATTATCAACTATCTTCTTCACAATTTTAGGCAACACCTTGCATTAATCATCCCCGTGCTATATGTGATTTCTAGTGACCACTTCTATTATAATGATTATCTTCATTTTTTTTATCTAGAATGTAAGATAGCTACCTTTTACCATACAAAATATTGGATAGCCTCTAGAAATTCTTCACCTCCATGAATCAGGTGAATGCTAACAAATCCAAAAAGTAAAATAACTTAGCCCCAATGATTTTCCACTTGTATGATCCAATGTGAACCTTTTAACTATTATGGTATCATATCAGAAGTACCACTTGGGAAATTCACCTCTACTAACTGTTACCCTAATTTTCCTATTCTATGCAAATTTGGCTAAAATCTATCCCCAAGTCCCTGTTTTAACCCTCCCAAGCATCCTTGAAAATTTCATGGCTTTATGACTTGTCTTCTGGCCTCTATAAATTTTCTAACTCTCTGGTCTGTAGGTAAAAAATTCATAAAACTAGTCATTGCAGGCCAAACCCTCAAAAAAACCCTAAGCCTTGTTATAATTCTTTGTTACTTTATTGGCCACTTAAATCCCCAAAAATGCATGTGCACTTTATATTTCTCCTCAGTCTCTAATTCTCCAAGTTCCCGGTGGCATAACCTTTTTATTTAGCAAACTAGCAAAAGACCTTTGTTCACGTATTCTCTAAGTTTAACCATGGTTCATTGAAGTATTTAGCAAACAAGAGAAAGCCTTTGGTCACTAAATTGCTAGGTGAAAGTGGGGTTATTTCTATAGGCAGCGGTAAGATTTTTCATCAAACGGTTGTCTTATAATCTGAAGGAATATTCCAGGGTCATAAGGAGATGAGACTAGCTGTAGATTTGGTATCAGGGTAATGTGTTAGAGTGGGGTCTCGGTTAGGAAGATCTAATGGCTGGTGTATCTTTGCATAGGCCATTGTCAGAGCATGAGATCTTCAGATGACTATTGATTCTTCCAAGTGTGCTGCGCTTCAATCTTTGTGTGGGTCCATTGCCATGTCATCCTATGTGGAAGCTCCTGATTGGCCAAAGGTTGTGATGTGTAGCCTTGTCAGAGCGGGCCCGATGGACTATGTTCCTTTTAATCCTACGGCTGGCACATGATCTCATGGGTTATGTCAGAGCCATGAGATTATGTGCCGACCATCAATTTCCCTTTATTGTTAGAGCCTTGTGGGTGGGTCCTCGTTTGCTGATGTGCTCTTCTTCTATTGGTCCACATAGTGATGACTAGGATTTGTCAGTGGGGCCATGTCAAAGTCTCTGTAGGGATGTCAAAAGGATGAGGATCGATGACTGGCATATCTTTGTGAAGGGGTTTTCTAACACATGAGATCATGCACCAACCGTCAGATTTGCCAAGTGTTCAAGTCCTGTTAGTGGGTCCAATGCCAGGTCAGGGTGATATGCCATCTTCTTATTGGCCAAAGTAACGATGAATGTCAAGTGGGACCAATGCCACATGTTGCTAACTTTCTCGAATATGATTGGTTTCCATGTGTTGATGAGGATTTGTAGGTGGACCCATGTGTCAGTGGGGTCCCAGTTCTAAAAGGATCTATGACTGGTGCATGTTTTGAAGGAATATTCGAGGGCCATGAGATCATGCACCTACCATTAGATTAGAATCTAGTTCTTAGTGGGTCTGATGTCATAGAAATGTTGAGGTGTATGCCTACAAAGGAGTTAGAGAAAATAAAAGAGTGACAAGTGGCAGTCTCAGCCCAGGGTTTAAAGAGTTCTTTGTGACTTAAGAAGACAAAAGTCAAAGTGGGTCCAAGCTACGAGGTCTGCTGACGTGCTACCTTTTCATTGGTCCTCGTATTGCTGATATGGACATGGACTTTAAAAGGGGTTTTGTGACTGTTGTCAGGATGATCTGAGCCATCCATTTTTTGGGAAATAAATGATATCGATGATCACATTTTAAAATGACCGGCTAGCTATTATACCTCAAATTCAAATTTCTTGCAAAGGTTTTTGTTAGGGTTTCTCTCTTTCTGGCCATGCACAATGTTAGGTTGCTTAGAAATTAAATTCTTAGGATGGTTATGGTTGAGAGGGTGATGGAGATGACTATTGGCTAGTGTTGCAGTGTACTATGCTATGTTTTCATGCCAAGAGATGCTAGAAAGAGTTGGGCCCACCTTTTGAATGGTACTATTACCCAGGGAAATAAGATCAGATTGTGAGCCTTCATGGCTTAGTGGAGTTTTAGGTGGGTAGATGAGTCAAGGTTGTTGTGTCTCCAGGCGAGTTCAGTATAATAGGATCAACATGCAAAGGAAGATTTGATCTGATTGCTGGTGTTCTTAGAGTTTTGATGATGGGTCATCAGTATAGCTAGGGTTTGATTATTGTATTGTAAAACCATGTAACCCTAGTTAGTTTTTTGACTGCTGCCTGCATGTAGTGAGCTGGTATATATTGTATTTTTAGAGCTTTTGAGTAGAGTGAGTTCATATTTTGTAAAGGAGAAAGTCCACTTTTGAAAGAAGTTCATCCTCTCTCAGAAGGCTATCAGTGGTATCTTCTATACCCTCTGGTCTTCTACTCTTTATAATCTCTGATTGATTATTCAGGAAACTTTAAGGTATTTGTGGCATTCTCTTTGTCCCTATCCTATCATTATTTGGATCATCTCTTAATGAATTGAAGTCTATGGATGATTTCAATGAAAACTTAGGGTTCCTAATCCCTCTTACTTTTTGTAATTGTGTGTGTTATTGTTTTTGATTTGATTTAGATGTTTTTGTGGGTATACTTCAGCCCCCTAATAGTCTTGTCTCAATCCTACACCGAGTTGTAGAGGTGAATGTCTATTTGCAAGTCATAGGTTGTGTCTTATGTTCAAGCCCTCCTATGAAACACTTATGCAAGCCTATTCAGTAAGTTGTGACCTACTAGACCTAAGCCTTTGATTGATTCTATCCCTCTTCACTGGAATTCATACCCTAATTTTGGTGTATCACCTAGTAGGTAGTTTGCTTTTAGTCATTTCCCTTTCCAAGCATTCCTTCTATCCCTTTCCCTCAAAAGTTTTACTTTCATGTCTAGAAGCAAATTAAGGTGATTATCCAAGAGGAACTAGCCTAGAACCTGGAGGTCTCATCTTAGTTAGCATAGGTCCCACAACCTAGAGATGATTCCCATGTTATACTAGGTTATCAAGACTATGAGAGCTTGAAACAAGGGTGCAAACTTAGTGTATAACAATTTTGGCATTCCCAATGGGACTAAAAAAGAATATTCAAATTCAAGTTATGTCATCTCTTATATAAAAATTTCATAATACAGACTTTTAGAAGTTGTTCTATCAAGTATATCTAGCAACTCCACTAGTTTCATAGATTCAGGCCAAGCTTGTTTAAGGTTTATGAGAAAGATTGAGACTAGGAGCTTAAAGCCTACTCAATTTTTAGAGTTGCCCTCAAAAAGAAGTTACAAAGGTAGGTCAACTCAAAGAACATCCCCTGCAAGGAGAGTTTAATCTACACCTCCTGATACTTCAGAAAGGAGACCTATTCCCTTTCATTCCAGAAGAAGAGGCAGATCTCTAACCAGAGATCTAGAGGAGGATTCAAATCCAGTAGCAAATACAACTCACATATTTTTTAATCTTCAAATCACAGCTCCTACAATGGCTAGGCAATTTGCCTTTGCACCTTTCAATCAGGGAAGTCCATTGACTTTTTCTATGCATCATGATGTGCCCTTGGTTGCACTAAAGAGTGTACCTAATTTCATAGGTGAAGGGAAGACAACTGCCTTTGAGCACATAAGAGATGTGACCACCATCTGCAGTATACACAACATATCCCAAGAGGATGTGGCCACCAAATTATTAGCAGCCTCTCTCAAAGGTAAGGCTCTTGAATGGTTTATAACTCTAACTGTTGGTTCCATTACTTCATGGGATGAGTTAGGAGATGCATTAAGTAAGCATTTTGAGGATAAATCAAATAACTTGTCTCTCGTAGAGTAGTTGATGAACATTAAAAGAGACCCTCAAGAGAAAATGACAGATTACAATAGTAGATTCCTCAAAACATGGAATAGAATTCCAGTCTCTATGAGACCATCAGCTGACCATGCTTTTCAATACTACTTGCAAAGATTGAATGGTCAAATTTCTATCATGATCCAATCTATGGGTGGTACTTCTTTACCCCAAGCTTTTGACATAGCTGTTAGGGTTGAAAATTGTTTAATCCAAGCAAACATGATTTCTAGAAGGCCACCAATGCCCATCTTTCCTATCCTTTAGCCCATTGTAGCTGCACAAGTACCTCCATTTACCCCTATTCCTACCATAGCAGCACCTCAAGCTAGTACTAGTGGTCAAGAGCTAAGAACAAGTTTCTCTCAAGAGCTACAAGAGATAAAGAACAGTCAAGAAAGTAGTAAGCAAGAAATGACAAATTTGTTGCAGACCTTGACTAAAGAGGTTACAAATTTGAAGAAACAAGGTCAAGGAGTCAGACCACCCTTTCAGACACAAGGCCAAGGTCCTAACCATAAATATCAGAATCAGGGATAGAATTATCAACAAAATAGGCCACCATACCAAGGAGGGTATCAAGAACAAAGGCAAAGTTTTAATCAAAGGCCATTCCAACCATATAACCCTGCACCTCTCAATTCTGCAAATCTGGTTAGGGATATGGTTCCTCGTAAAAATAATATAGCTATGGATAATGAATGGTGTTTTCCTTGTAATTAGTCTCACAATCAGGCTACATGTTCAAATGGATGGATGAACCAAGCTCTAATGGTTCAAAATGTCTCACAAGATCAATCAGAGGTTTCATCAAGTGGATCAATTCCTCAGCAGGAACCACAAGATAATGAGACCAATCTTTTCAATTGGGAGCAACCAGACTTCAATGGAGTCAATGATGAAGTTTCTTTTGTTGTCTATACCAGAGCAAAAAGAAGAGCTCAAGACATGGAGAGAGTAGACTCCAATGCCAAAGCCACTACATCTGCAGAGCCACTACAACAAGATAATCCCATCACACCTAAGGAGGTTCCTGTCATCACAAGAAAAGAAGGCCAAATTCCAAAAAAGGTGGAGCCCATTATGGTGAAGGCACAACAAAGAGTACACATAGTGACACCTTTCAATATCATAGACAACATGAAGAAGGTTAATGTCACCATGTCTATGTGGGACTCTCTGGCTATTATGGGGCAGTCTAAAATCTTGAAGAAGGCCATGACTGAAGTAGTAACTCCTCAACCTACAAAAGAAGCTGTGAAGCTAGTGTTGGTTAACACTAATCAAGAAAAGGAGGCTCCAAGTATCAACTCCAAGGCCAATACCATGCAAGGTAGGAATTCAAAGCCTCCTCCCTTTTATGTATCTTTGATTATTGGAGGTTCTTTAGTACATAATTGCATGGTAGATAGTGGAGCTACTAGCACTATAATGCCTAAGAAAGTAGCTGACCAATTAGGACTAAAATATGAACCCTTTCAAAAGAAGGTTACACAACTTGATGGATCTTTAGTCAATACTATAGGTGTGGCCAAGGACACCAGTTTAATCCTACATGCTAGTCCTAATTTTTCCATCCTCCTTGATATATACATCATAGATCTCCCTACCCTATTTTCCATATGTTTATCAAGGGAATTTATAGCCAATATAGGAGGCTACCTATCTTCTGATAGGTCTCACATGATTTTTCATACAAGATATGGTACCAAGGTTACCATTAAATCATAACCATTGGTAGCACATGATATAGAGCCATATGTATCCAATGCCTTCAATGTAAACTATCGTATATTTGATAACAGTGACTTCCAAACCATTAGAGAAGTAGACACTAAGATAGAAAGTATCCTTGATATTATTCTAGATGATATACCTTCAGAGGCCCAAGAAAATCTTATTTGGGATTTTGGTTTGGGAAGTTATTTGATACAAGAAAGTGGAGTCATAGAGCCAAGCCTTCTCAAAGAAGACACTGATTCAGAGGATCAGAGTAATTAGGTTTGGGAATTCTTTTTTGATGGAGCTAGAAGTAGACATGGGTCTAGTGGTGGTGCTATGTTAGTGTCCCCAAAAGGAGAAAGGTATTATACTACATTCAGATTCAGTTTCTCCTGCACTAGCAACACTGCAGAGTATGAAAGCCTAGTCAATGGACTAGAATGGGCTAGAAAAGGATGGCTTAATGCCCTAAAAGTTTATGGTGACAGTGAATTAGTTGTCATCCAAGTAAGAGGGATAAGTGCAACCAAAAATGACACTTTGAAAGCATACAAACATAGAGTTTGGGATACAATTGAAGATTTTTGTGCTTTCAATATTGTTACTATCCCTAGGAAGCTAAACCAAAATGTAGATAGGTTAGCTACTGTTGGATCTCAGTATGATATTCCAAATAGCATTTCAAAAGAAATAGCTCAATAGCATGTCAAAGTGATTTTCAGACCTTCTATTCCTGATAATGATGTCAATTGGCAAGTGTTTGACAATGATGAACAAATTCTGCAGTTCTTGTTCGAAGATGTCTTTTTAGAGCATAATCAAGATAGGCTATCATAGAGCTATAGTGATCAAGTGATACAACTGAAGTCCAATAAGATTCCTAGAGGTCTTGTCACCTTAGAAACTATCTTCAACAAGGATGATCAAGTCAAGAAAAATAAAGTTGGCCTAGTAGTTCAACAGGAACATTGTGTTGAATTAGAGTTGACGCCAGGTAAGAGCTTACAATTTGGGAAGGTAAACACTAATTTAGAAAAGAAATCTTACACTCAGTTATTCAAAGAATTCAGTGATGTGTTTGCATGGAAATATGAAGACCTCAAGGGTTTTGATCCAGCCCTCACCCAACACACCATTGAATTAGAGCCTAATGCCAAACCAGTCAGGCAAAAGCAAAGGCCTATTAATCCCAAGCTTGAGCTACTTATGCATAAAGAAGTACTCAAACTAATAGAAAGTGGTATCATCTACCCCACTAAGCATACTAGTTGGGTTTCCAACCTTGTTCTTGTTAGGAAGAAGAATGGGGAGTTGAGGTTATGTGTTGACTTTAGGGATCTTAACAGGGCCTCTCTAAAAGACCACCATCCACTTCCCTCTATGGAACAAATCTTACAATGTGTCTCTAGATCTAAGAGATTTTTATTATTGGATGGCTATTCAGGATACAACTAGATCCTAGTTAATGAAGAGGATCAATATAAGACTGCATTTACAACAAAGTGGGGAACCATGGCTTACCAAAAGATGCCCTTTGGTTTGTCAAATGAAGGTGCTACATTTCAAAAGGAAATGGATATGGCCTTTAAAAGCCTCATGTAAAAATTTGTACTAGTTTACTTAGATGACATAACTATCTATTCTAAACATGCAACAGACCATATCAAACATTTGAGGAAGATTTTTGAAAGATGTAGAGAGTTTGGGATATCTCTTAATCCCAAGAAATGTGTGTTTGCAGTCTGTGAAAGAAAATTATTGGGATATATAGTGTCCAAGAAAGGAATCATAGTAGACCCTGAAAGAGTTGTAGCTATCTTAGAGCTACCATTGCCACATCATAAGAAAATCCTTCAATCTTTCGTAGGAAGGATAAATTTTGTTAGGAGGTTCTTGCCTAACATTGTATATTTACTTAAGCCTTTGACAACCATGTTAAAGAAGAGTTCAACTTTCAGCTGGACTAAAGAGGGGAAAGTCAATTTCCAAGCCATCAAAAAGGCCTTAATAGAAGGTCCTACCCTCTTAAACCCAAATTTTAATAAGGACTTTATCCTTTATGCTTATGGAGGTCATGATGCTATATCTACAATGTTGACTCAAGAAAATGCAGATGGATTGGAGTATCCTATTGCTTTCTTTAGCAAAGGTTTAGAAGAATATGAATAGAGATACTCTTTTGTAGAGAAACATGTACTTTCTATGGTAAAGAGCCTTAAAAATTTTAGATATCTATTGACCCATAGCAAGGTACACTTGAAAGTTACTCATCCAAGTGTCAAAGAATTTTTTCTTTCCAAGGACCTAAATGAGAAAAGAGCTGGTTGGATCACCAAGGTGATGGAATATGACATAGATATCCAAACCACCAAGCTAGTTAGAGGAAGAGGTCTTTGTGAACATTTGGTAGAGGATGAAAGTTCAAAGAAATTAGAGAAAATAGATGCATCTTTTGTTGTGCATTCTATAGAAGAACATCCTAAGGCATCAGGTTGGTTGCCTAACATGATTCATTTCTTGAAGACAAGACAATGTCCTGCAGATCTAGATTTAGCAAAAATGAGGTATTATAGATTGCAATCTATTCCTTTTGTGTTGATAGATGAAGTTCTTTTCAGAAAGGATCACAATGGTGTCCTTTTAAGATGCATTGATTCAGAAAAGGTAGCATACATCCTATTTGAGTTTCATGATGGACCTTTGGGAGGTCACTTTTCTCCTAGGACTACTACTTATAAAATCATGAGGGCTAGATACTATTGGCCATCTATCTTTAAGGATAGTCATGAGTATGTGACAAAATGCATCAAATGTGCCATGTTTGTAGGAAAAGAAAGGCTTGTAGCTTTTCCCTTATAGCCAGTGAGAAGAGAGAAACCTTTAATGAAGTGGGGCATAGACTTCATTGGCATGATCAATCCTCCATCTAGTGTAGGGTACAAGTGGATAATCACTACAACTAATTATTTCACTTGGTGGATAGAGGTAGTTTCTTTAAAGGAAGCAAATAAGAGTGTTCTCCTAAGTTTTTATGATGCTATAATCCATAGGTTTGGCACTCCAAACTCCATAATTTCAGATAATACATTAGCATTCACAGGCCTCAAAGTCTCAAAATGGGCAATTCAAAATGGCATTTAGCTGAATACATGTTCAAATTATTACCCTCAAGGCAATGGCTTAGTAGAATAAAAAAACAAGAATTTGATTAAGATAATCAAGAAGACTCTGCAAGACAACCAAAGGGATTGGCATACCAAACTAAAGTCTACCTTATGGTTAGATAGAATTACTCCAAAGAGGATTATTGGGAATTCTCCTTATATGCTAGTGTATGGAAAGGAGGATAAGTTGTCCATTTCAACTGAATTTCCATCCCTGGACTTAGCTACTCAATATGCCCTGTTTGAAGAAGGAGACCCCCTACAAATCAGGTATGCTTAGCTCATGGAGTTGGGAGAATTCAGAGATAAATCCATGAAAGATATGGAGTTCCATCAGATTCAGACAAAGAAAAGTTTTGACAAAAGATCCAGGGCTAGAAATTTCAAGGTTGGGGTTGTAGTCCTCAAGTGGGATGAGTTCAAATCCAAGCCTGGCTGACACACAAAGTTTGATTCCTTTTGGGGTGGACCATTTGTTATAACAAAATGCAAGGGGCCTAATGCTTTTTAGCTATCAACTCTTGAGGGAGATTCCTTCCCAATATCAGTGAATGGTTTCCACTTGAAGCCTTGATTTGAGGTTAATCCCTCTCTGTAAATTCTTGTAAATATGTGTTTTTCTACTTTCTTTCCCTATTTTCTAGGTTAGTTTCCTACTTTCCAATAAATGCCTGTGCACAAGTTTTGTCCCTTTGCTTCAAGTTTTGTCTCTCTGTCAAAATTGTTGTGCTCAGTATGACCCCATGTCCAATGAACTATGTCAAGGCCACTAGTTTTCCATGTCTAGCAGGCTAACATCCAGCAGAAATCACCAAAATGTTACCCTAATTTTCCTATTCTATACAAATTTGGCTAAAATCTATCCCCAAGTCCCTATTTTAACCCTACCAAGCATCCTTGAAAATTTCATGGCTTTATGACTTGTCTTCTAGCCTCTGCAAATTTTCAAACTCTTTGGTTTGCAAGTAAAAAATTCATAAAACTAGTCGTTGTAGGCCAAACCCTCAAAAAAACCCTAAGCCTTGTTATAATTCTTTGTTAATTTATTGGCCACTTAAATCCCCAAAAATGCATGTGTGCTTTATATTTCTCCTCAGTCACTAATTCTCCAAGTTCCTGGTGGCATGCCCTTTTTATTTAGCAAACTAGCCAAAAACCTTTGTTCAAGTATTCTCTAAGTTTAACCATGGTTCATTGAAGTATTTAGCAAAAAAGAGAAAGTCTTTAGTCACTAAATCACCAGGTCAAAGTGGGGTTAGTTCTATAGGAAGAGGTAAGATTTTGCATTGGACGATTGTCTTATAATCTGAAGGAATATTCCAAGGTCATAAGGAGATTAGACTAGCTATAGATTTGGTATCAGGGTAATGTGTTAGAGTGGGGTCCTGGTTAGGAAGATCTAACAGCTGGCATATCTTCACATAGGCCATTGTTAGAGCATGAGATCTTTAGATGATCATTGATTCTTCCAAGTGTGTTGCGCTTCAATCTTTGTGTGGGTCCATTACCATGTCATCTTATGTGGAAGCTCCTGATTGACCAAAGGTTGTGATGTGTAGCCTTGTCAGAGCGAGCCCGAAAGACTGTGTTCCTTTTAATCCTATGGCTGGTGCATGATCTCATGGGTTGTGTCAGAGCCATGAGATTATGCACCGACCGTCAATTTCACTTAATTGTCAGAGCCTTGTGGGTGGGTCCTCATTTTCTGATGTGCTTGTCTTCTATTGGTCGACATAGTGATGACTAGGATTTGTGAGTGGGGCCATATCAGTCTCTGGAGGGATGTCAGAAGGATGAGGATCGACAGCTGGCATATCTTCGGGAAGGGGTTTTTTGACACATGAGATCATGCACCAGCCATCAGATTTGCCAAGTGTTCAAGTCCTGTCAGTGGGTCCAATGCTAGGTCAAGGTGATATGCCATCTTCTTATTGGCCGAAGTAAAGATGAATGTCAAGTGGGACCAGTGTCGCGTGTTGCTGACTTGCTCAAATATGATTGGTTTCCATGTGCTAATGAGGATTTGTAGGTGGACCCATGTGTTAGTGGCATCCCAGTTCTAAAAGGATCTACAGCTGGCGCATGTTTTGAAGGACTATTCAAGGGCCATGAGATCATGCACCCACCATTAGATTAGAATCTATTTCTCAGTGGGTTCGATGTCAAAGAAGTGTCGAGGTGTATGCCTACAAATTGGTCAGAGCAAATAAAAGAGTGACAAGTGGCAATCTAGGCCCGGGGTTTAAAGAGTTGTTCATGACTTAAGAAGACAAAAGTTAAAGTGGGTCCAAGCTGCCAAGTGTGCTGACGTGCTAATTTTTCATTGGTCATCGTATTGTTGATATGGACTTGGAATTTTCAAGGGGTTTTGTGACTATTGTCAGGATGATCTGAGCCTTGCATTTGCTAGGAAATAAAGGATATCGATGATCACATTTTAAAATGACCGGCTAGCCATTATATTTCAAATTCAAATTTCTTGCGAAGGTTTTTGTTAGGCTTTCACTCTTTCCAGCCATGCACAATGTCGGGTAGCTCAGAAATTAAATTCTCAAGATGGTTATGGTTGAGAGGGGGATGGAGATGACTGTTGGCCAATGTTGTAGGGTACTATGCCACATTTTCATGCTAGGAGATGCTAGAAAGAGTTTGCACCACCTTTTGAATGGTACTGTTACCCAGGGAAATAAGATCAGATTGTGATCCTTCATGGCTTAGTGGAGTTGTAGGTGGGTAGATGAGTTGAGGTTTTTGTGTCTACAGGTGAGTTCAATACAACAGGATCAACGCGCAAAGGAAGATTTGATCTGATTGCCGGTGTTCTCAGAGTTTTGATGATGGGTCATTAGTACAGCTACGGTTTGATTATTGTATTGTAAAACCATGTAACCCTAGTTAGGTTTTTGACTCCTGCCTGTGTGTAGTGAGTTGGTATATATTGCATTTTTAGAGCTTTTGAGTAGAGCAAGTTCACATTTTTTAAAGGAGAGAGTCCAGTTTTGAAAGAAGGTCATCCTCTCTTAGAAGGCTATCCATGGTATCTTCTCTACCCTCTGGTCTTCTACTCTTTGTAATCTCTGATTGATTATTCAAGAAACTTTAAGGTATTTGTGGCATTCTCTCTATCCCTATCCTTTCATTGATTAGATCATCTCTTAATGAATTGAAGTCTATGCATGTTTTCAATGACAACTTAGGGTTCTTGATCCCTCTTACTTTCTATAATTGTGTGTGTTATTGTGTTTGATTTGATTTAGATGTTTTTGTGGGTATACTTCAGCCCCCTAATAGTCTTGTCTCAATCCTACACTGAGTTGCAGAGGTGAATGTCTACTTGCAGGTCATAGGTTGTGTCTTATGTTAGGCCCTCCTGTGAAACACTTATGCAAGCCTATTCAGTAAGTTGTGACCTACTAGACCTAAGCCTTTCATTGATTCTATCCCTCTATGCTGGAATTCATACCCTAATTTCAATGTATCACCTAGTAGGTAGTTTGCTTTCAGTCATTTCCCTTTCCAAGCATTGCTTCTATCCCTTTCCCTCAAAAGTTTTAATTTCATGTCTAGAAGCAAATTAAGGTGATTATCCAAGAGGAACTAGCCTAGAACCTAGAGGTCTCATCTTAGTTAGCATAGGTCCCAAAACTTGGAAATGATTACCATGTTATACTAGGTTATCAAGACTATGAGAGCTTGAAACAAGGGTGTAAACTTAGTGTATAACACTAACTAGGATAAGATTTACTAATTCCTTGACATAGCCTAGAAATTGATCATCCACACAACCTAATGACTTCTTGTTAGTGCATGAATATTTCAATGGATCACACTAACAACCAAAACACTTCATTGCTTCACATTAACATGTATCTTTAATAAAATATCAATTATATAAGGTACTAAAGTTATTGATTTACCTTTAGAACACTAGTTAGAATTAAATTATGTAATATTAAATATAAGTAATAAGGATTTTATACACTTCCATAACTATATAATACCTTTTTTGACGTTATCTAAAGCCTATAAAAGTAGGAAATTCAAATAAGCTAAGAAGAATTCATATCCTTGTATTTTTCAATTCAAACATTCTCTCTTTGGACTTGAAGTCGTAAGGTCATCCCTCACCCAAGGAGTGTGTACATACCCACTTATAAATGGATCAAACTCACACATAATTCTCTTCATAGTGTTTCTCATAGGATGCCTACACACAAGTTCTTGTAACCATGATTTTAAGGATTTAATTTAATTAATATGAATTCCCTTTAAGGATATCAAGATCTCAATTAAATCCTTATATTAAAATTCATGATTCAACATAAGTATTCTATAACCCTTCTAGATCTTCCTTATTTAAATAGAAAAAGGGTTATTAATCCATCTATAATAAATTTTCAATTTTTAAACACACCTTGCAACCATCGTTAGATGACTAGAATATATTATATACTGTGCCATCATGCGACTGACAAGAAATCAATACACCACTATTAATTTAATGTCCATAAATCTAATGGATTAGTCCAATAATCTAACATGGAACCTTATCATGAATCCATTTCTTGCACCACCTTTACATAAAATAGTGTATCATATATTCACATATCTAACATTTTCACAACTTTTAAAGTTGGCCCATCACATATACTCCAATGTGGGACTACACAAGTATGTAGATTTTCCCACTAGGCCTGAAATGCAAAATTTATTAATACCAATACATATAATAATTATTGTATCATATTGTTCAAATGATAATAAGGTAGAGGGTTAATCAATAGAATAAATATCAATGTACACACCATCCTATAATTATTATTAATATTAATGGTATTAGAAAATTAATATAGTTCTTAAACTATCTTTTAAATCGTGGTGTTTTACTTAGCATTAAGGAATTATTTTTCAAGAGGATTCCTAAACATGTCATATAGTTTCCCTAAAGAAACTTAAGACTATGTTATCCAACTAGAATCATGTGGATGATTTAATAGATCACAGTGTTGTACAATTTACTCAAATAAATTATATCCACAAGACAAGATGATATATTAATAAGATTAAGATTCTTCAGTTACCTCTACATATGATGGTCCCAACCAAAAAATATCTATATACTTAAGTAAGAACTAGTACATAAACAATATAATATTTCATATAGTAGTGCCATATAATGAGTGCTGATAGAATCCAATTCATAATCAAATGTTTGTGAATAACAAACAAATAAAATAAAGCATTGCCTCTAATATTAATACAAGGAAATAATGGTTAGAATGCTGTTATAAAATTCATTCTACATTGCATTAACATTCTTTTATTGAATTTCCTAGATGAATGAGAGGGGAATGAATCAGTTGTAAAATAAAGCTTTTATGAATTTCACAAATTGAGTTCCAGATTATTAGTTCTTTAACCTCTTAACCAAATGAGATGTAAACATGAATAAGCACACACGTGAACTATACAAAATGTAAACCATATTTTTATGTGGAAAATCCAAGATGGGAAAAACCTCAAAGAAGATAATTCTCATGAATAAAAATATTAGTTGAGGTGAGTTTTAAAAATTATGGTTTACTATCAAAATGCTCATGGTTTACATACACAAATTTGTATGTTCAAAGAAATATACCCTAGTTAGGAGGTATAATAACAATCTATAGCCTCCCTAAAATGTCTTTGATAGAATATTGGCAAGCTAAAATCATTTTAGGATTTTAGGGAACCCTCCATATCTATTTATTACAACTTTTTTTCCTTCTTCTCTAAGCGCTTAGAATAACCTTTCTTCTACTATGTTGAATCTAAGGGTGGAGTAGTGGTAGAAAAACCCTAAAAATAAATTAAATAAGGATACCATACCATATAAAACCAATGAAGGATGACACATAGTTAGAAGGAAAACAAACTACCACTCCTCTACCTTGACATTTAGGGTCAGATCCTTTCACTCCTATTAACAATCCACTATCCAAGGTGTCTTGGCCTTTGGTAAACTTTACAATACAAAGGAATGTGGACAAAAAAATCATGAGAAGATAGTAAATTCCTTTGATATCTCCATGAGGAAAGTAGCACAGAGTGAGAAAAAACCTAGATTTCCTCCATGGTCATTGCATTATGCTTCCCAAAATTGGAATCCCAAATTTGCAAAAATGAAGGAAAAGGTCACTACCATTGTCATTAAATATGTATTCACTAACAATATGTGGTACTACTCTAAGAATAACATCCTATTCCCTAAATAGGGTGGTCTCAGGGTTCCTATGGGGAGGATTTCACAATGGTTGGAGGATATTTATAAGGGTTAGGTAAGTATTTCTATCCCACATGATGATTTTTTATAAATTGATTGTAAGGATGCAAATTTAAAGGGAATAATTTAACCGGATAAAAAATCTATTTTCAAGGTTATAATTGTAATAGTTTTGATTGGAAACCTAATTTAAATCCCCATAATTTACTATCTACTAATGTAGAAAAATAGGTTTTGATCTCTAATCTCCCATTTGAATTACTGCATAGCAACATCCTAATAAAAACAAGTGATTTTTTTGGAGGATTTGAAAGGTTAGTGTAGAATTTTATGAACTCTTATAATGTGAAAATTAGAGTGAATTTAGATATAAATATAAAATATATCACACCTATTAAATTAATAACAAATCATGTATTATATCTTAGTGAGCCAAATCATGCATTATATCTTATTAATCCAGTAATATATCACGGTCATATGAAGACACGGGTAGATTTCAATGGCAAAAACAACACTCTACAATCAAATAGTGATATAGTCCAAGGAAGGAGAAATCCCCAAAGTAGATGTTCAACCTTGAAACTAGAGATTACAAAATAGAAATGACAAAAAAAAAATCAATTTAATCAATGCCAACAACTAAGGAAAAATGTTCTTTAATTATCACAGGAAAATAGATTTACATCAAATTGGACTTCAATATGTAATCTTACATTCTAGGCTTACAAGCCTAATTAATTACCAAATCAAATGCTCACCTTCTAGATATCCTCTATATTAACCCACCCCTAAACAAGAACTACTACTCTACTTATATATAATATTTCTAGTTGCAAGTCAAATTATCCGATCACAAATCTCCCAAGAGAAGGAAATGTATTACAACCATATAGGTCAGGACCCAAATACATTAGAACATCCAAAAATAGATATATCAAGTCGTGTGAGCATACAAGGAGGTCAGATACACATACAAGGACATAGAAAAATATGCCAATTAGCATCATTAATCATGAAACTCCATCGCAAGTTGAATCATGGGAATGTGCTCATTAGAACGGGAAAGCTAGAATAGGACCAAACCAATCATAAGGTAACTTAATATAGAAACATAGGATCGAGCTATAAAGCTAGACATAGGATCTCTATGATGTCTATATTGTTGAACCTACAACTGATTTAGAACTTGATTGATGAAGATTTATGATTTGTAGATCATTGAAGATGTTGAATAGATATGTAAGATGATTAAATCAGTAATATGCTGTCATTGATGTCAACTAGTTTGACAGCACTTATCTTGTAAGTTACTATACTCAAACATGTGAAGAAAGGTGAAAGAGATAAAGAACATAAATATCTACATGAGGAAGATGTATATGACAAATGAGGATAAGGAACACATTGACTAACTTGTTGATGAGTCTATGACCTTATGATATTGACTTGATTATGGTCCATTCATCTATGATGAGGAAAAGAGCCTAAAGACACAAAGTAGTGTTGTTGGTTGATGAAGCATTTTAGTATACACTAACAGAGTGTAGTGTATACCGAGCATAGTATAAACTAAGCTTGTGTTCACTGACACATTTTTTTGTTAGCCGAGCAGAACAGAATGAACTAAATGACTAGTTTATACAATAAGAATTGATGAGCTAGAAAGTGTATGATCTCAAGGTAATAGATAATGTTTGTTAAAAAGATCAATGGCTAACAAAATTCAAGGAAGATCTAATGGAGAAAATTGAAACCTATTATTAACACATCAGCCAAAGAAGGTTAAAGAAAAAAAATCAGTGGATGAGATTAAGCAGCAAAATCTGATGGACAAGAAGAAAATGGTTTACATGTCTATATAAGAGACTGATGATTTCACGATGAAAGTTGCTGGAAGAAAAGGAAACTATAGAATTATCGTGTGAACAATTTTTCATGCATTCTGATCATATAGGTTAAGGAGAACCCAACTGCAGAGCATTATCGAGTGATAGAGAGTAATTACTGACAGACAATAAGTTGATATATTATTGAATCGAAAGTGTTACATTGATCAGAAAGATTTGTATGAGCTAAATATTGATCTGTATATCTGCAATTGAAGTTTTAATAGATCAGATCACCTATTGTTACATATTTAACCATTTTACATAGTCAAATCTCTTAATTGTGTGGACTAAGAAAGTCTTATTATGTAGCATTCATAGAATGAACATTTTTATCCTGTCAACCCCATAGTGAATGTTGGTTGGATGATAACAGTTGCTCTAAAATTATCTAACAAGGTCACACCTAATAGTGTGTTTGTAACCTTTAACAAGGTTGGGTCTTCACCAACTTCACTTCAGAAGAGTGAATATTTTTGGGTTGTCAGTCCCAGGTGGTTTTTCCCTTAATAGGGTTTCCATGTTAAATCTCTTGTGTTACATATTGATTGTGATGTTTGTTTGATGTGATATTTGCATGTTTCATATTTGATTTGATCAGTAACTTCTATATGTTTTAGACTGGTAATTGGTAAAAGAACAGACAATGAAAGTATTTTAAGTTACCAAGTAGCAGAAGTTGAAGTATTTGTTTTGAATTATACATTTTGACTTGGGACAGTGATTAACTGATTCACCCCCCTCTCAGTTATTCTAACAATTGGTATTAGAGCTAAGGTAGAAAAAGAGACCGGTAAGGAAATGAAATGCTTAAGATCTGATAGAGGAGGTGAATTTATCTCTGATGAATTTACTAATTTTTGTAATGAGCATGGTATTCAAAGATAGGTGTCTGCACCGAGAACACCTTAGCCAAATGGCATTGGTGAAAGAAGGAATGGGTCACTAGTTGACTCTGCTAGGACACTAATGTTGCAAAAGAATGTTGCCTGGACATATTGGAGAGAAGTTGTCAGTACAACTATTTATGTTCTTAATCGAGTACAATTGAAGAAGGACACCAATAGGACACCCTATGAGCTATGGTTTGGACACAAACCTACTATAAGTTATTTCAAGATTTTTGGAAGTAAATTCTTTATTCTAAAAGATGAGAGAAATGAAAAATTTGACTCAAAAGGTGATGAAGGGATATTTCTGGGATATTCCACTAAAAGTAAAGCATATAAATGTCTCAACAAGGTTACAAATAAAATGATTGAAAGTACTAATGTCTGAGTTGATGATTTTGATGACAAGAATACATAGGAAAGTAGAAAGGAACCAGAAGAATATGATAGATTCACTTACATTAAACAACCAGAGTATATACTGAAGTTGCAGCCTGTGATAACCGGTCAGCAGGAAAACAATATAGAACAACAAGAAAGAGAAACCGATGAGCAAGATGGACCTACTGAGCAAGAAAATGAACCAGACCAGGATGAGAAAGAAAGAAAAGACTAAGTACTAGCAATATTTTTTAGGAGACATCATCCTGAGACACAAATTATTGGAGACAGACAAGCTGGCATACAAGCAAGGAGCAAAGCAAGACAAGGTACATGTCTAGTTTGTGAATTTGAACCAAAGAATGTAAAATTTTCTTTGGAGAATGATGAATGGGTTAATGCAATGAAAGAGGAAATAGAACAAATAGAGAAGAAAAAAACTTAGAGTTTAGTACCCAGACCTAAGGACAAGAATGTTATCAGTACTAAATGGATTTTCAGGAACAAGCTGAATGAAAATGGTGAGGTAACAAGAAATAAAGCTAGATTGGTATGCAAGGGATATGCACAAGAGGAAGGCATTGATTATGGTGAGACATTTTCACCTATTGCTATATTAGAGGGTTTTAGAATGCTACTTGCATATGTTGCACACAAGAAATTCAAATTTTATCAAATGGATGTGAAGTCAACATTTCTGAATGGTATACTTGAAGAATAAGTCTACATAGAACAACCTAAAGGGTTTGTTGATCTAGACAAAAAAGACATGGTATGTAGACTACATAAAGCTTTATATGGTTTGAAGCAAGCACAAAGAGCCTGGTATGAAAGGCTGCATAATTACTTGTTAAGTATTGGATTTGTTAGAGCTAGTGAGAACAACAATTTGTATATGAAAGGAGATACTGATGATACTATTCTTATTGCTGAGATATTTGTGGATGATATTATTTTTGGAGGTTAAGATCACATATGTAAAGCCTTTGCTTATGAGATGAGACAAGAATTTGAAATGTCTATGTTCGAAGAGATTAAATTCTTTCTAGGACTACAATTGATTCAGTAGAGTGATGGGATATTCATCACACAATCTAAATACATAAATGAAGTATTGAAGACATTTGGCATGGAAGATGATAAACTTGTGGTAACATCAATGACTACTAGATGTAAATTGACAAAGGAAGATGAAACTACAGAGGTAATATCGTCATATTTTTGACACATTTTGAAAGCCTAATTACTAGATGAG
This sequence comes from Chamaecyparis obtusa, assembly GCA_027943335.1. Classification (NCBI taxonomy): domain Eukaryota; kingdom Viridiplantae; phylum Streptophyta; class Pinopsida; order Cupressales; family Cupressaceae; genus Chamaecyparis; species Chamaecyparis obtusa. The sequence continues at coordinate 231,274 of BSBK01007364.1, forward strand.
CTATTATAACCTAGTTTGTGTTATTAGGTGATCTAGATTAAATTTGTGTTCATTTCATTGCAATACATAGAAAAGAAAAGAAATGAATAGCATCTGCATCTACATATACATCTATCTATATCATTTTGTTCTAAACAGAGAAGTAAAAGAGCTGAAAAGAAGGGACATCTATTTAGGCTCACACAGGTCGTGAGCATAGCCTTTACTAGAATTAAATGAATGAGTGTAAATATACATAAAATAAGATGTGGTATCAAGGTACCAGACATTGCTTGGTTTTGTAAGTCCAAAGCTCATCCTGTCCAGAAGCTCCTGAGATCCAGAACCTGCAAAAGAAGAGGGGGATTTGAGTTAGATCCAATGGATCTAACCAATGGCTGATATCATAATACAATAATGCATATACACACTCAACCATGCACCTCTCATAAAGGTTATGCTCAAAGCTTTGTACCAAACTCAAAAACAAGGAGGCATCATGGTTTCACTAGCATGTTTGTTTCATGTGCATATAAAGGGGAGCTGATCCATAATGATTTCGTGAATGACCTAGGCCCTTGATGCAGATCATGATAGGAAAAATCCAAGTTTCCTATCAAGTGATTACATCAAGGGCCAAGAGCACACACTATGTGAACATGCAAGGGAACATTCAAATGATCTAGCATCAAGAGCATAAAATAGGAGAAAAGGGTTTCATGGCATCTAGTTCTAAATAGAGCTATTTATAGAGTATACAAGTCTATGAACCAGATAGGACACTCTATTGCATAGATGTTCATATGGTACAGTTGAGGGCACATAATCCACAAATCTAGAAAAGGTACAACAAAAACATGTAAATCACTGCTAGGGGTTTGTTACATTCACATGATGGCACAAATCAATGGTAGAGCATCAAAGAGGGCACAAATGAAGGACCGACAACCATAGTTTCATTATGTCAGGATTGCACAACAATGTTTCAGGGTATGGCATTGATATGTACACCTAAGGATTACTTGATGCATGCAAAATAAAAGGATGATGTTTTAAGAACAAAGATATGAATGTTCTAATAGCAATGAGGACATGATAATAATCAGTAAGTTTGCTTGTGGCAATATCATGTTTAGATGCATATATGGCATGAAATATCAAATCAAAATATGTGTTTTGGGCCAGTACTTTGAAGACATTAAATGCATGGTAACAAGATTCCATACACATTTCAAGCTTTGTGTTCTCAGGTGTTTTCAAAATAGAGGAAATAATGAACATGTAATGTGTCCTTTGGCTAAAGCAGTGAGTCCAGAGCACCCTTGAATGGCCTTTGTGTTCTCGGGTTTCAACAGAATAGCAAGTTATGTGTAAATGATGAAGGGTGCTCCCCTTAATACCACAAATACATAACAGAAATAGAGAAACAACAACAATATGCAAGAACAGAAAATTGGCTTCTTATTATCTCCACAAATGTGGAATTACAAACTTTCAAAATTACAATATGCAAAGCCACACGGGCATTCCCTTACAATATTCTGTAGGAAAAAGCCTCGAATCAATACCCAGATCTACTACCCAGAATTATTCCGAACTGTCTAAGACAATAATACAGCCTTCCTTATATAGGCAATTTTTCCACCGCCTGGGAAGGTTCGAGAATTTTAGCCAATAAGGCCGACCAAACTTAGAATTATCTTATTTTACATTTTATTACATCATAGTCAGCTCAAGATAACCTTTGAAACCCGAACAGAAATTTTGAAAAAAATTATTTTTCGCCATTTCAGGTGACCCAACTTCCGAAGACCATAAATCATCACCAGTTGACCCGATCGGCTATTATAACCCCATTTCAGAAATACCACAAAGTGCTCTACAGGCTTGACCAGTGCAAGCACTCGTCACCCAAATTTTTGACCTTATTCGGGGCCTCTAAAGCCTTCAAAACTAAGTCCAAAGTTTCTGTACCCTACTGCCAATACCGAAAATCTTCGATATCTTCCAATATACACTTGATATGGCAATGAAACTTTACTGGCAGACTTATATGACCAAAATGAACCTCCAAGAAAGAAATCAGATCATTCTGAGCACATATGAAAATTACCAAAAATAGTAACTTTCCATAAATAGCAGCTCTGCACAAAATAGCCCTTATTGAAAAATAAAAATAAAAATATTTTTGGGTGATGCAAGATTGCTCTTACACCCAGGATGCTCCTGCATCAGACACCCAGGGTAATTGGAGAAGTGACCCTGTCACGACTCAGGTGTGTAGAGGAAAACCAAGACGGCTAACCTCCTCCTTTGTCAGCCATGATGAATCTTCAACAGGTCATCCTTTCCACTTGACCAGATATTCTTCATATGTCCTGTTCCTTGTGCTTCTACCAACACGACTGTCTAGTATATCTTCGATCTCCTTAGCGTCTGAACTAGTTGCTGGAATACTCCATTGTGCTGCTGTGATCTCATCTTCAACACCTCCTTCATGATACTCTGTCAGATCTGAAATGTTAAACACTGGTGAAATATTCAGCTCACTAGGCAATTCTACCTCATATGCATTTCCTGAATCATGCTTCTTCAGTATCTTACATGGCCCAAACTTCTTCATTTTCAGCTTGTTATATGTACCAACTGGAAACCGCTCCTTCCGCAAATGAACCATGACTTCATCACCAACCTGAAATTCTTTATACCTCCTTTTCTCATCTACCTTAGCCTTATACTGTGCATTCATCTTGGTAATATGCTTCCTCACCTCCCCATGGATGTTCTTCAAGTGTTCTGCAAAATCCTCAGCTTCAGCACTACTTATTTCTCCTTTATCTATCTTCCTCAATTCAGATGCATTTCTTGGACTACTTCCATATACAATCTGGAATGGTGATTTACCAGTGCTCCTATTGACAGAATTATTGTATGCAAATTCTACCTGTGGTAAACTCAAATCCCATCCTGTTGGCTTATCTCCAACCAAACATCTCAACAAATTTCCCAAATTCTATTCACCACCTCTGTCTGTCCATCAGTCTATGGATGATGGGATGAACTGAACTTCAAATCTGTCTTCAACTTCTTCCACAATGTACGCCAGAAATACCCAACAAACTTAGTGTCCCGATCTGAAACTATGGTCTTTGGAAAACCATGAAGTCTCACTACTTCTCTGAAAAAAAATTCTGCTACATGAACAGCATCATTAGTCTTCTTGCAGGGAATGAAATGTGCCATCTTTGAAAATCGGTCAACTACTACAAAAATTGAATCATGTCCCCGCTGTGTCCTCGGTAAACCAAGAACAAAGTCCATACTGATATCCTCCCAAGGCTTCTCTGGTATAGGTAATGGTTGATACAACTCTGTATTCTACTTCACTCCTTTCGCCATCTGACATACTCTGCAACTCTGTACAAACTTCTTCACATCTTGCTGCAATTGTGGCCAATAATAATTCTCACCAACCAAAGCAAGGGTTTTATCATGACCAAAATGTCCAGCCAATCCTCCACTATGCTTCTCCTTGATGAGATTATCCCTCATAGAACTTCATGGAATGCACAACTGACTGCCTCTGAATAGCATATCATCTTGGATGATAAAATCCAGCCATTTCATCCTGTCTAGAGTAACAGGTTCTGTACAAGCCTTCCAAGCTTCACCAAAATCAGGATCCTCTGGATACAAATTCTTGAGTTCTTTGAACCCAACCACCTCAATCTGCATCTCTGTCAGCAATAGTTGCCTTCTGCTAAGAGCATCTGCAACCCTATTAGACTTTCCACTTCTGTGTTTCAAAACAAATGTATAACTCTGCAAAAACTCAATCCATTTCAAATGCCTTTGATTCAATTTTCCTTGACTATTCAAATATTGCAAAGCTCGATGATCAGTATACAAAACAAACTCCTTAGGAAGAAGATAATGTCTCCACTTCTTTAATGCTTGAACTATAGCATAAAATTCTTGATCATAAACAGAATATTTCCTCTTGGCATCATTTAACTTCTCATTGAAATAAGCAACAGGTTTACCTTATTGGCTCATAACAGCTCCTATTGCAGTACCACTAGCATCACAATCTAATTAAAACACCTTATTAAAATTTGGAAGTGCTAAAACAGGTTGTTCTGTAACTTTTTGTTTCAACAATTGAAAACTCTTTTCTGCCCCATTAGTCCACTTAAATTCTTTTCTATCCCCTCTCATTGTTTCAGTCAAGGGTCCACAAATACTGCTAAAATTTCTGATAAACTTTCTGTAAAAGCTAGCTAGACCATGAAAAGATCTTACCTCAGTAGCACTCCTCGGAGTAGGCCATTCAAGGATAGCCTGTACCTTCTCTGGGTCCATTTTTAGACCTTCTGCTGAAACTACAAATCCCAAATACACTAACTCTTTCTTCACAAAACTGCACTTCTTCAAATTAATCAACAATTTCTCTTCTCTCAACTTCTCAAATACCATACGAATATGCATCATATGCTCCTCCAATGTCTTACTAAAGATCAAAATATCATCTAGGTAAACAATGACAAACTTACCTAGAAATTCTTTCAGAACCTCGTTCATGAGCCGCATGAAAGTGCTTAGTGCATTGGTTAGCCCAAAAGGCATGACTAACCACTCATATAGTCCTTCCTTTGTCTTGAAGGCAGTCTTCCATTCATCTCCTTCTCTGATCCAAATCTGATGATATCCACTTTTCAGATCTATCTTTGAGAAATACACAGCACCACTCAAACAGTCCATAATATCATCCATTCGTGGCAATGGAAACCTGTACTTGATTGTGATCTTGTTTATTGCCCTAGAATCTGTACACATCCTCCATTCTCCATTCTTCTTTGGTGCTAATACCGCTGGTACAGCACAGGGACTCAGACTCTCTCGAATCAATCCTTTCTGTAACAACTCATGTACTTGTCTGTTCAACTCCTCACTTTCTGCAGGTGTCATTCTGTGTGCTGCCTTATTCGGCAAACTCGCTCCTGGGATCAAGTCCATCTGATGACTGATCTTCCTAACTGGTGGTAATCCATCAGGCACGTTATTGGATACAATATCCTGAAACTCATTCAACAAATCTGCAACTTCTACAGGAACATCTTCTACTTCCTCTTTACCAGCTTTTAGAATTAAAGCAAAACATACATGCTCATGCCTCATACCATCTAGGAAATTTCTTCCATCAACAAAATTTATCCTTGCATTACCACATACCTTTTCTCCAGTCTCCTTCAATGGTTTTAGCTTATGTCGCACTCCATCCTTTGTCAGGGAATAGGTATTCGCACGACCATCATGTACAACACATCTGTCAAACTGCCATGGTCTACCCAACAACATATGACATGCATCCATAGATATGATATCACACAATACCTCATCTTGGTATCCGCCAATCTTAAACTTCACCAGGCATTGTTCATTGACCATGACCTTGTGGTCATCCTGTACCCAGGCAATCCGATATGGATGTGGGTGTTTCTATCTCTTGAGCTTCAACTTTGTCACCATCTCTTCTGACACCAAATTGTCAGTGCTTCCACTATCAATAATCACATCACAACATTTACCTTCACACTTGCACTTGGTGCGAAACAGGCTCCTTCTTTGCTCAGGTTCATTCTCACCACTCAACAGGACTCTTCTATTAATCAACGTTTCTCCTCTTTCAGCATCTTCAAAATTTGATGATCTGGCATCTTCATCTACATGTGCAACTCTGGCCTGGCCTTCATTTCTCCTGTCTGTTCTTCCTTGGCACTGAGGACATTCAAATGCCTTATGACCTTCTTCTCCATAGTGAAAACATGTTCCATGGAAGCCACCTCTTCCAGATCCTTGTCCTCTTCCTCTTCCTCTTTGATCTCTATTGTTCTGATCCTAGAAGCAATTGAAATTATTTCCTCACTGATTCTGACTGCTACTGGCCTCATCCTTCTTTTTTAGATCTTCATTTCGGCCACCGTATGACCATCCACCAGATCGTCCACCGTGACCTCTTCCGTTTTGTCTACTCTCAAACTTCTTGTTCAGCTTTTCCTCTACTTTTAGGGAAAACTGGTATGCCTCTTCAATACTGTTCATTCAAACCAGATTCAGCTCCTCCTGAATGCTTAGCCTTAACCCATTAAGGTATCGGGCAACTTTCTCCTTATCATCTTTTGCATGGCCTATTCTGATGAGAAGTCGATAGAACTCCTCTATATACTCCTGAACAGATCTTCCTGCTTGCTTCAAACTCTGTATTTTCTTCAGTAGGTCAAGCTCATAATCAACAGGAATGAACTGTCACTTCAATTTATCCACCATCTGATCCCATCTTGTGATTTTATCTTTCCCTCTTCTATTTCGCTCCAACTGAATTTCTTGCCACCAGATCTTCGCATGACCTTTCAATCTGGCCTTCGCAAATTTGACCCTATCAGGATCCTCAACATCTTCGTACTCAAAATATTCCTCACATTCATTGATCCAGTCGATCAATTCCTCTAGGTTAAGATTTCTAGAAAATGTAGGAGCCTCAATCTTAGGTCTTTTCCCAATCTTGGAAATGGCCCGAAAAAGTCTTTCTTCCTCCTGGTTCACAATTTTGGCTTCTCCTTCTTGATATTCTTCTTCGGCTTCATCCTCACTTTCGTCTCTGACATTGAGATTCATTCCTCTGCGAATCTCTTCTTGCAATGCTTGCACTTGTCTCTGCAGCTCTCTAACCTCAGGTGTCACAGCACCAACTCTTCCGCCACGTTCTTGTCGTGGAGGCATTTTCGCGATGCACGCTCAAACCCTAGCCACGGTCCTGGTGCAAACTGCCTCACAGTCGGCGATCTATTTACACACTCAAGAACTCCTACTCTGATACCACTTGATGAAGGGTGCTCCCCTTAATACCACAAACACATAACAGAAATAGAGAAACAACAACAATATGCAAGAACAAAAAATTGGCTTCTTATTATCTCCACAAATGTGGAATTACAAACTTTCAGAATTACAATATGCAAAGCCACACGGGCATTCCCTTACAATATTCTGTAGGACAAAGCCTCGAATCAATACCCAGATCTACTACCCAGAATTATTCCGAACTGCCTAAGACAATAATACAGCCTTCCTTATATAGGCAATTTTTCCACCGCCTGGGAAGGTTCAAGAATTTTAGCCAATAAGGCCGACCAAACTTATAATTATCTTATTTTACATTTTATTACATCATAGTCAGCTCAAGATAACCTTTGAAACCCGAACAGAAATTTTGAAGAAAATTATTTTTCGCCATTTCAGGTGACCCAACTTCCGAAGACCATAAGTCATCACCAGTTGACCCGATCGGCTATTATAACCCCATTTTGGAAATGCCACGAAGCACTCTACAGGCTTGACCCACACAAGCACCTGTAACCCAAATTTTTGACCTCATCCGGGGCCTCTAAAGCCTTCAAAACTGAGTCCAAAGTTTATGTACCCTGCTGCCAATACCGAAAATCTTTGATATCTTCCAATATACACTTGATCTGGCAATGAAACTTTACTGGCAGACTTATATGACCAAAATGAACCTCCAAGAAAGAAATCAGATCATTCTAAGCACATATGAAAATTACCAAAAATAGTAACTTTCCATAAAGAGCAGCTCTGCACAAAATAGCCCTTATTGAAAAATAAAAACAAAAATATTTTTGGGTGATGCAAGATTTCTCTTACACCCAGGATGATCCTGCATCAGTAAAGGCCTACTGAAATAAGCATGCAATAATATTACAGCACCATAGTTCACAATCCAATGAACATACAAATCAAGCATGAGGTGGTTTTTTACATATTCTATACACTGTATGCCCTCAATGAACATATATGTTCTCGAGCTTGTTTAAATAGTATACCATGTGTTGGGAGTTCCCTTTGATCTTCGACTTGCAGATTTATACTTTGATGGATAACTTTAATATAACTTTGACTCTATCACCACTCCAAAGTCTACAAGGAAGAGGGCCAATTAACAAGGATAAAGAGAGATCCTCCTACACTTTGAGCCTTATTTCTTAGGTGGGTGTACCCTTGATTCACTTCTTGAAAGGAATCACTAAATGATATACAACTATATACTCTTTACTAACTGCTTTAAGATTTTATCATTTGAATGTTTGTGTGTGTGGTTTATGACAATGAAATGCCTCCAAAGGATGGACCAGTGCCTTAACCTAGGGCAAAGAGTCATCCAATTTAATACATCAGCTGAACACCTTAATTCAAACATAGTTGAATCCAGGATAAGTGCTTTGCCTATTACCCCTCTCCCTCAGACACAAGGACATCAGATTCCTGCTTTGTTGCAAACTCACTGAACCCACCCAAAAGACTTTAATCCTAACTTTGTTAGGAACTCAAAGATGACTTCACAATACTCTTTGTTTACCATATGCTAATACACTTTGTGACATTAACATATATGAGCTTAGAACTAAAACAAGAAGACATGCACAAATGCAAGATTGGAACTCAATAACATCTTCATTAATATATTCAAAATCAATACACAATCAGAACAACACAAGGATAGGAAAAGACATAAAATCCAACTCCTCTATCAGTAAAACACCATGGACAACCTACCTAGGACCAAAGAAATTTTTTGGAACCCCTGGGAAATCAAAATTTTTGCAACTTATACTCCCTAGTCATCTTGGAATTCTCAAAGAGAATGCAACAAGCTACGGATGATTAGGGTTAGCATTTCAACCACCCAACCAATCTAGAAATGGTCAAAAAGTTATTACAAGGGTGGAAACCCAGGCAACCAGGAGAAAGAAAATCCTAGAATGATCCTCAATCATGAAAATTTGTTTGTGAAGGTACTGAGAACCACAAAAACACTCAAAATGTCAACCTTGCAACATGCCTTGAGCACAAAACCACATAGTACAAACCCTGTAGATGATCACTCAACACCTTGGACCACACTACAATAGCAAACAGATCATCTCTCACCAACACCAGTCGCTTCTGCATTGAATTCTAGTCCTTCTGGTCGTAGGAAACCCTTCAAAAATTTGAATTTGAAATCAAATGGCTACTTTAAGGTGCTTTCAGCAAATCGGCAGTTGAAATTCAATTTGAGATCAACTTTATAACCTGACCATCTGATCTCTCCCTTTTGCAGTCTTTATGACTTATCTCTTAAAAGGACCCCAGTCAAATTTAGCAAACTGGCGACAAAGGGTTTTTGCCAGTTTGTAGAACACTTTATCTCTCTGCCATTTAATTTAGCGACCTCACAACCTTCCTTTGCTGAATCGCCAGATAATTTAGAGAACCACCCTTTTGTCATGTGAATGACTGAACCCCTTGACTTTATTGGCACTGCTAAAAACTTTATCCACTTCACTAAACCTCTGATAAAATTTGATAGGGCCCACATCAAGAAGATCGATGACCATCTAAAGTTTGCATACCCATCTGAGATTCTATTAGAACATACGCCATTCGTTGATTAAGAATCTTACCTTGCTTGAAAGAAAACTGGCCCCACTGACATAATACAGTTAGAAACATGTGGACCAATCAAAAAACTCTGAATCAATTCCCCCTAACAATGGGACCACCACCAAAGATACATTTGAGACAAATGAGATCAACAGCTGGCATAAGATCTCAAGCCTCTGACAGATTTCATGAGAACTTACACCTGTCGTTGGATGGATTACAGATGTTAGGACCCACTGATCCATTAGAAAATCAGGTCCCACTGACATGTCCAAGTAAGATTTGAAATCAACAGATGGCACATGATCTCAAAGGGGAAGAATATTCCTTAAGATCATGCACTAACTGTAGATTTAAAATCCTTCACTGCAGGCCCCACTGACACAATCCAACTCACCACCATGCAGATGAATGAAAAGACAACAACTCAACACACAATGGCACATAGAAACCATTTGGCAATCGGACCCACCTTAATACTACTACCTAAGAATAAAGTAACATCGACAGCTGGCATAAGATTTCATAGCTCTGACACATGCTATGAGAACTTATGCCCATTGTTGATCTTCTGACAATGTTAGGACCCACTAGCAAGCCTAAACTTAGGTCCCACTGACATCACACCTAGTCATTCACCCATGAACCAATCAAAAAGTGTTGAATCAGCTTATCTGGCATGTGGACCCACTTGAAAAGAGAGGCAATGTCATAAATGAAATTGACGGTCATCTTAAGTTTGCAAGCCTCTGACACATCTCATGAGAAGATATGCCCACCATCAGATGGAGATGGTGTAAGAGAGCCTAGGCCTATGAAAAATTAAGGCCAAAACATAAGAAATATTAAGCAGTCAGACTTAGGAGAAAATAAAACCACTGGGTGCTCAGAACTTAGGAAAGACTAACCAGTGACTTAGGAAATATTTAAAGGGGACCCGCCGACACATGAAACCTAACCACACGACATGGTAAAGTTGGTCATTTAAATAGAAAATGTAGAATATAAGGTTTTAAGTGACCCACAAGAAGGTAATGCAACATTAGAATAGGGTCAAGGTATTTTAAATTTTTTAGACCCAACGGCTAGATTTTTTAAATTTTTTTCCTTAGGGTTTATGCCAGGGACCTAAAAACAATTGCAGAGACTGGCAGAAAATTGCTAAAGCCATGAAATTTTTTGCAGGGTACTAACAGTGGCTCTAGTTGGGGATGCATGCCTCCTACTAGCATAGCAAGGACTTAGAATCACTGGTTTAAAGTAGACCATCCCATTGGAAAAATGTAGACAATAGGGAACAAGCAAGGTAGAACAGGCAATAGGACCAAAAACTGACAAACTAGGACAAAACAAGGCAGCGAAAAGCAACTTATTTATAGAAGTTATAGAATGTACAAACCTAACTACTGTTCATGGAAAATAGAATACCTCAATTGAACTATTTCTTCAAGAATTGTCCATGAACTAGAAATTCCTAAATACCACCATTAAATTCTTTGATAATGTATGAATCTTGGCCCCATTTCTCATGAATTAGATATGGCCCTAGCCAAATGGGATCAAATTTACCATGTTTCCCCTTATCCTCTAGTTTGGCATTCCAAACTAACACCAAATCACTAGGTTCAAATTTTCTATCAACAGTCTTCTTATCATATAAATTCTTAACCTGCAACTGCAATTTGCTATTCCTTACAACTGATTCTCTTCTAGTCTCATCCAACCTAATGAGGTCCTCAATTCTCAACTGCATCTCATCATCTATGTCATCATCATCTAGCTAAACAAATTTATACATTTCCAATAAGTTATTCTGAGGCATTCTTGCATGAATTCCATATACTAGGTCAAATGGTGCACAACTAATTGCCCTCTTCACAGTTACCCTATCAGCCCATAAAGCTAATGGCAGCTTTGAATTCCATGCCCTCTTATTCTTTTCAAGAATTCTCTTTAAGATTTTAATCAAACTCTTATTAGTAGATTCTTCCTGACCATTTCCTTGTGGATGATAAGGTGAGGAATTAGAAATCTGAACTCCCAAACCTTTGCAAAAGTCCTTATATTTAGCAGACCTAAAGCACATGGCATTATCACTTACTATTCTCTCATGGCACCCAAACCTTGTAACAATATTACTCATCATAAAATCAATTACCACCTTACTAGTTGTATTTCTTGTAGGTATAACTTCTACCCACTTTACAAAGTAATCAGTGGCAACTAAGATCCATGAGTGTCCTCCACTTGACTTGTTTGGTATCTCCCCTATGAAATCAATTCCCCATTGTTGGAAAGGAGCCTGAACTTCTATTGGTCTTAATGGCACATTAGCTAAAAATTTAAGCTTACTAGAGAACCTTTGACAAGCATCACACCTCCTCACCAACTATTCTGCATCCTTGAAGATTGTGGGCCACCAAAATCCTACTCTAAAGATCTTATGAGGAGTTGTTTTATCCATATAATGCCCACCACAAACTCCCTCATGCATTTCCTTCAACAACTTGTTAGCCTGATCTTCATCTACACATTTCAAAAGTATGCAATCCAAATTCTTTATATACAACTTACATTTCACAATTACATACTTGATGGCCTATAATTTCAATGTCCTCTTCTGATTATCATTCATATTATCTAGACATTTCATGTTTCTCAAGTAATAGATGATATCTTGATACCAAATACAATCATCCATATCACATGTGTATTCTATTTCAGAATGATTTACCTGATTTGCATCAAGATTGGATTGGGCCATCAGTTTTGCCAATCCTTGTCCTCTAACAAACTTAGTAATCTAGACCTCAACATTGAATTCTTGGATCCTATTGATCCATCTGCATCTTCTTCTAGACACCTCCTGCTATGAGAAAATATCCTTCACAGTTGCACTTGGCACAAAAGCAATCACAGCTACTCCCATCAAGTAACACCTAAAAGCCTTGATTGCCTTCACAAGTGCATAAGCCTTTTTTTCATTTATGTCATACTTCAATTCTACAGCCTGCAAAGATTTACTAAAAAATACAATAGGCTGCTCAAAACCATCCTTATTCTTTCGTAACGAAACTGCAGCAATAGTGTGAAAAGATGCAAAGGAAAAGATATGCATTGGGACATTATAATCAAGTTCCTTAAGCACTGGTGCATCTTTGATAGCCTACTTGATACTTTTGAAAGCCTCATCAGGCTCACCCTCCCAATTGATTGCAGATCCCTTCTTCAACATTTTAGAAATAGGTCTAGTAACCTCTACAAAATTTGTCACAAACCTCCTTAAGAAATTGACCTGACCAAAGAAGGACTGAATTCCTTTAACATTCTTTTGTCTCTCAATTTTATCAATGGCTGCTGCCCTCTTAAGGTCAATTCTCACTCCTTGCTTCCCAACTAAGTGGCCAAGCAACTTACCTTCAATGACACCAAAAGAACATTTCCTTGGGTTTAAAGAAATGCAAAATTCCAAGGCCCTCACAAATATTCTTTCTAAATGAGTGCAATGGTCTTCTTCCTCCTTGGAATAGGTAGTTAGATCATCTTGATATACAAGGATATCATTTATGAAATCTGAAAAGGCAACATCCATTGCCCTCTAAAAAGTAGCACCAACATTTGTGAGGCCAAAAGGCATTCTCACATAAACATATGTCCCCCAAGGTGTTGTGAAAGTTGTCTTGAATTGCTCTGATTCCTTGACAATGACATAGACATCAATCCTAGTCAGTTACTCTCTGCAACATAGCCTCCATATTGGGCAGGCAATAATTATCCTTTAATGAGCTGATGTTTAGATTCCTGAAGTCCACACAAAGCCTAATGTCACCATTCTTTTTTCTCATAGGAATAAGGTTTGACACCCAAGAAGAATGCCTTATAGGCTTGATAATTCTAGTATCTCTCATCTTCATTAACTCTTCTTGCATCTTGGGTGCCAAAATGGGATTAATAGGCCTTTGTTTTTGCTGGAAAGGCTTAGCATCTTCTTTCAATGGAATAATATGCTGAAACAAATCTTCTCTATAAACCTTTAGGTCATCATATGACAATGAAAAAACATGCCTAAATTTTCTCAATAATTTGATCAAAGATTTCTTTACCTTTTGAGATATATATCTACCAATGTATACCTTCTTAGGTGCCTCATGTGCTCCAAGATTTATCTCCTCTAGATTAGCATGATCTTCTCTTTTGATATTCTTTTGAACTCTATCCTGGTTATCAAAGATAGTCTCCAAAACAACAAGCCCCTTGGGTACCTTGTTAGTTCTAAGTTGAATGACCTCATAGCCAAAGACAACCTCCCTTCCTTCTATTGACTCAACCAAGGTTGAACAATCAAATTCCTAACCATGATACTGATCCTCACAACCCATAAACTTCAAGATATCATTATCATCATCAAAAGCTTGCCAATTCTCAATATTATCTGGTATGCTAGGCCTAGCCTGAATTTCAACTTTAGAGATACCATAAAATGTAATATCATTGGGATTGATTGCAATATTGGCTAACAAGTCAGCCATCTTATTGTTACTCCTATCCTTCCACTCAATATTGAAGGCATCAAAATGTTCAATCAAATCCCAAACTGCATTCCTATATTGCTTCAACCTCCTGTTCTTGGAAGCATATACTGACCTGACTTGGGACGCCACCAACTCAGAATCACCAACAACACTTAAACACTTAATACCATGCTTTTTTGCCAACCTCAATCCTAACAACAAAGTCTCATACTCTACTATATTGTTGGTACAAAAGAAATTCAATGTGAAAGAAAACTTGTAGGTGTTTTCATCAGGAGAAATAAGTAAAATACCTATTCTTGCACCATCTTTGCAATTTGTACCATCAAAGTACATTACCCACAAATCACCCTTCATAGAATTATCACTTACCTCAATAGAGATAGGTGAAAAAATAGGTTCCTCTTCAAATACAGGGATCTCTTCCCTAAAAGCATTAATATCAGTATCCACAAAACATGTAGTTTCATTATCAATATTTCTCTCAATCATGTGGCATACTCTTGGCTCTCGTTCAATCTTGACAAACTGATCATCAATCTTGAAAGTGGCATAGGAAAAATCACACTGTAAACATCCACGCATGGCAGCACTCCACCTTCTAGATAGCAACATCCCATAATGAGGAGGGATATCCACCAAAAAAACACTCATTGTTAGCTCTTTCTCTGGATATGCTGCCAGCCTATATGGCATTGCATTGATAGTCCCAATAACTGGTACCTCCCTCTGATCCATTGCACAATATATTTCTTGTACTGTATCAACTTTAAGGCCCAACTTCTCCATGATTTTAAAAGGCATGATAGTATTAGAGGCACCACTATCAATCATACAATTTCTCAACTTCATTCCATTCACAAGAACACTTAAAAAGAATGGATCAATATTTTCAAGGCTGGCATTGATAGAACTATCCAAGTATATTGGAGGAATTTGAGACACAATTCCCTAAGCAACAACACCTTTCAAAGCCTTATCCTGAGATCTGTTGCATGCAACATCATTTTTATGAACATTACCTACCCATGCAATAGCTCTGTCTTTGTGTTCATGGATCCTCAACAATTCTGACAATGGAACCTTAACAGTAATTTGGGACAATACAGATAACATATCAATAGGAGCAGAAGAAGGAATCTCAATCTACACTACCTTAATATACTTTTTCTTATTTGACACATTAGGTGTATTGGCCACCCTCATTTTTTCAATCTTAGCCATTGTGTTAACTAGCCTCTCAATCTTACTAGAAATCTTTTCAATTCCAACTCCCTTAGGCTCACAATTCTTACCTTTTACATTCTTGAATTTCACCATGTGATCACCTTTTGATTTGTTCTCATTAGGTTCTCTAGAGTTGGTACTCTTTATAAACATTCCTACAGCTTTCTCATTTATATTGCTTGCCACCATACCTCTAGTTTGCACTTGGGCAATCATTTCTGCAGTAATCCTATCCATCTCTTCTCTATAAGGTCTTCTTAAATTTACTGGCTCAGAAGAAGAGTTCATATTACATGTCTTCCTATCAATGTCTTCACTATCAAAAAAACTTCTTCATGAAAAAGGGCCTGATTATGTCTCTTTACATTTACATTTGCCTCTTCATCAAAATTAGAATCATCTTCATATCCTAGATATGAAGAAGCCATGTTGCATCCAACATCATCTTGATCTTCTTCTTGATCTATCTCCTCATTGCCACAATCTTGATTTGCAGCCATAGAATGTGCAACTACAGAATGCTCTGCAGAATGAGGGGACTCGCATGCAACACACCAAGGTATGTCCTCCATGACATTTATTGAAGCCTTTTGTAGAGGGTCAGGGACACCTCTATCATTTTTTCCTCTTACAAAAGGGACAATAGGCTTGCCATCCATCCATTGGGTGTTGTAGGGGTAGTTCTACAATCTATTATGTTTGTTAAAATTGTTGTTGAATTGAGGCCTTTCATAGGTAGGGGCACTAATGTTCCTATTTGTAGGTGCCTTCAAATCCTTCAATTCATTGAGAACCTTATCCAATTTATCTTCCTCTTGCCTCCTAGCTCCAACATTCTTATCACTTTCCTTTTTGTATTTCTTGTCCCTAAACAACTTTAGGTCATCTCTCTTTCCCCCCAATTTTCCTGATATTTTCATATTATTCTCAATATTGATAGCAATCCTAAAAGCATCCCTAAGAGTTCTTGGTTCTTTGTCCCTCAAAAAATATCCCATCTTTCCATCGAATGCATTGAAGTATGTGGTTAGACAAACATTGTCATCTAACCACATAACTTGGAACAACTTATGCATACCTTTCTGAAATCTCATGTTGAATTCAACTGCAGTCTCATTCTGATTTTTCCTTATGGTATTGAATTCATTCAACATGAAACTAGCATTAGGCCTATCACCATACTGCTCTTTAAAACATCTCTCAAAAGAGTCCCAAGTATCAATACATTTGTCAAGAAGTATCTTAAACCAATCTCTAGCATCCTCCATTAGAGATTGAACAAATAACTTCATGACCACATCCTCATGCTCTACCTCATAATCATTAAGCATATCAACAAATAACCTAAGATGCTCCTCACAACTAATAGCATTATTACCAGCAAACTTAGGTACCTTATCTCTAATATCATTTGGAAAAGCATTTGGCTAGCCAGGAATTCCATCAAAACTAATTTTCCTATAGCCTTCTGATTGCATAGGTCTTCTTTGAAAACTTGAACTAGTGTTAACCCTAGGATCAACATTAGCATCTACATTTTTATCTACTTGTGCATTTGACTCTTGCGTAGGATCAACACCTATCATAGTAGATGAAGAAGGAAATGAACTAGTAGCATTACTAAGTGGAATAGTAGTAGTCATAGATGGCATACCTAGTTCAGTAGTAGATGGGCCAAGAGCATTAGCTGATGAAGCCTTCAAGAACTGGATCTTTCTTCTTTTTTCTACAATGGAAGCTTCAATTTGAGCCCTCTCTAATTCTCTTGCAAGGTTCTCATCTTCTTTTCTTCTTCTCTCCATTTCTGTGTCCTTATTTAAAATGGGTGGTGGGACCTCAGGTACTATCAATGATTTACTTGTTTGATGTCCCACCATCTTTAGCTTTCCTTTCTCACCAATGACAACATCAGGCCTAGTGATCACACACCCATCTTTATCTTTAGGCAAAGGAACATAACTTTGCACTTGTCTAAACACAGGGCCCTCCCTATCAAATTCATGATCTTACAGTAAGTGCTCTTGCTCACTCCTCAAGGCCTCAAGATCACCAAAGACATTATGCCACAAATTTTTAGGAGCAGAAGCAAGCATCTTGTTTCTCTCCTTCATTTCATTAATCTTTCTAAGGAGAGACTATCTTTCTATTAGAGCATTCACCTTTTTAGCCTCTCTCTCCTCTTGTAACCTTTTATGTATGGCATCCTACTCTTCCAACTGCAACCTTAATGCATTTAAATCATCAGGATCTACCATAATGTCATCAAAACTTGATGACACATCCATATCAGAAAGATTTTGATATTGTCCTCATCAAGATCTAAATCAATCTCCAAACCCATCTCTCTAGCTTGTTCATCTTGACCTGTAGGCAATGGACCTTTGTCCTGAAATACAGCTCCTGGGGTATCATAAAATCTATCTTCAGAGCGACCACCATCTGATCTAGAAACTCTATCCTGTGAACCATCCTCCCTTGAGGAAACATGTGGTGCTCTATCTCTAGTACTTCTTTGTTCTCTGATGGGAGCACTAGTAAACTCACCATTCCTTCTAATCCAACTCTTCTTCTCCTCTCTAGGCAATTGCTCCAGAGTGACCTCCAGATTCTTTCTGACAAAGGACCTAGTATTCCTCCTCTTGTCCATGATTTACAATATATAGCATTGGCTCTTAACCTTATTAAGCCACCACCCACCTAGATGGGAAATCTTTACTTGAAATACAATAGGAAAACAAGAGTGCACTTACAACCTTTATCTTTAGACTCTCCCCAGTAGAGTCACCATTTTGTTGGGAGTTCCCTTTGATCTTTGACTTGTAGATTTATACTTTGATGGATAACTTTGATATAACTTTGACTCTATCACCAATCCAAAGTCTACAAGGAAGAGGGCCAAGTAACAAGGATGAAGAGAGATCCTCCTACACTTTGAGCCTTATTGCTCAGGTGGGTGTACCATTGACTCACTTCTTAAAAGGAATCACTAAATGATATACAACTATATACTCTTTACTAACTGCTTTAAGATTTTATCATTTGAATGTTTTTGTGTGTAGTTGATGACAATGAAATGCCTCCAGAGGATGGACTAGTGCCTTTACCTAGGGCAAAGAGTCATCCAATTACATACATCAGCTGAACACCTTAATTCAAATGCAGTTGAATCTAGGATAAATGATTTTCCTATTACCCCTCTCCCTCAGAGATAAGGACATCAGATTCCTGCTTGGTTGCATACTCACTGAACCCACCCAAAAGACTTTAATCCTAACTTTGTTAGGAACTCAGAGATGACTTCACAATACTTTTTGTTTACCATATACTAATACACTTTGTGACATTAACATATATGAGCTTAGAACTAAAACAAGAAGACCTGCACAAATGCAAGATTGGAACTCAATAACATCCTCATTAATATATTCAGAATCAATACACAATCAGAACCACACATGGATAGGAAAAGACACAAAATCTAGCTCCTCTATCAGTAAAACACCATGGACAACTAGCCTAGGACCAAAGAAAGTTTTTGGAACCCCTGGGAAATCAAAATTTTTGCAACTTACACTCCCTAGTCATCTTGGAATTCTCAAAGAGAATGCAACAAACTACAGATGACTTAGGGTTAGGGTTTCAACCTCCCAAACAATCTAGAAATAGTTAAAAAGTTATTACAGGGGTGGAAACCCAGGCAACCAAGAGAAAGAAAATCCTGGAATGATCCTCAATCATGAAAATTTCTTTGTGAAGGTACTAAGAACCACAAAAACACTCAAAATGTCAACCTTGTAACACGCCTTGAGCACAATACTGCACAGTACAAACCCTGCAAACAATCACTCAACACCCTGGACCACACTGCAATGGCAAATAGATCATCTCTCACTAACACCAGTCACTTCTGTATTGAATTCTAGTCCTTCTGGTAGCAAGAAACCCTTCTAAAATTTGAATTTGAAATCAAACGGCTACTTTATGGCACTTTCAACAAATCGGCAGTCGAAATTCAATTTGAGATCAACTTTATAACCTGACCGTCCAATCTCTCCCTTTCACGGCCTTTATGACTTATCTCTTAAAAGGACCCCGGTCAAATTTAGTGAACTAGCAACAAAGGGTTTTCACCAGTTCATGAAACACTTTATCTCTCTACCATTTAATTTAGTGACCTCGCAACCTTCCTTCGCTGAATCGCTAGACAATTTAGAGAACCACCCTTTTGTCATGTGAATGAGCGAACCCCTTAAATTTATCGTCACTACTAAAAACTTTATCTGCTCCACTAAACCTTTGAGAAAATTTGACTGGGCCTGCATCAAGAAGATCGACGGCCATCTGAAGTTTTCATACCCATCTGAGATTCTATCAGACCATACACCATCCGTCGATTAAGAATCTTACCCTGCTTGAAAGAAAACTTGCCCCACTAACACAATACAGTTAGCAACATGTGGAACAATCAAAACACTTTGAATCATCTCCCCTTGACAATGGGACCATCACCAAAGATACATTTGAGACAAATGAGATCAACTACTAGCATAAGATCTCATGCTTTTGACAGATTTCATGAGAACTTACGCCTGTCGTTGGATGGATTATGGATGTCAGGACCCACTGACCCAGCAGAAAATTAGGTCCCACTAACATGTCCAAGCAAGATTCAAAATCAATGGATGGTACATGGTCTCAAAGGGGAAGAATATTCCTTAAGATCATGCACCAACCCTAGATTGAAAATCCTTCACTGTAGGTCCCACTGACACAATCCAACTCACCACCACGTAGACGAATGAAAAGAAAACAACTCAGCACACCCTAGCACATAGAAACCATCTGGAAATTGGACTTACCTTAATACTACCGCCTAAGAATAAAGTAACATTGACAGCTGGCGTAAGATCTCATAGCTCTGACGCATGCTATGAGAATTTACACCCATCGTTGATCTTCAAACAATGTTAGGACCCACTGGCAAGCCCGAACTCAAGTCCCACTGACATCACACCTAGTCATTGACTCGTGGACCAATCAAAAAGCATTGAATCAGCTTATCTGGCATGTGGACCCACTTGAAAAGAGAGGCAACATCATAAATTAAATTGATGGTTGTCTTAAGTTTGCAAGCCTCTGACACATATCATGAGAAGATATGCCCACTGTTAGATGGAGATGGTGTCAGAGAGCCTGGGCCTATGAAAAATTAAGGTTGAAACATAGGAAATATTAAGTAGTCAGACTTAGGAGAAAATAAAACCATTGGGTGCTGAGAACCTAGGAAAGATTAACCGGTGACTTAGGAAATATTTAAAGGGGACCCCCCGACACATGAAACCTAACTGCGTGACATGGTAAAATTGGTCATTTAAATAACACATGCAGAATATAAGGTTTTAAGTGACCCATGAGAAGGTAATGAAAGATTAGAATAGGGTCAGGGTATTTTATATTTTTTAGACCCAACGGCTAGATTTTTGAAATTTTTTGCCTTAGGGTTTATGCCAGGGACCTAAAAACAATTGCAGAGACCAACAAAAAATTGCTAAAGCCATGAAATTTTTTGTAGGGTACTAACACCATGCAAAAGAAATAACAGAGCAATTTATGTATTGATAAAACTCAACCATGCCCTCGATACATCCAATGAAGCAAGGAGTGTGCCCGATGCAACATATGCATTCTCAGGCTATTGAAATAGTCTAGCATACCTTTGAGGAAATACATAGTATACTGTGAAGATACCAGTATGCATAGCAAGCTCATCAAGGGGATGTGTTTGCAGTGAGGTTTAGAAATACGCCTTGAGTATGCCTTAGCAATTCAAAAGAGTGCCATTGCCTTCCATTTTCGGGCTCATAAAAATAGTGAAACCAAATACAAGATTGTGTCCTAGGTTCTGAAACAAAGAAAGATATATATGCCACATAGTTACCATGCCCAGTCCTCAGCTTTCCAACATTAGGATTGCTCAAAGATGCCTTCAATAGCATACCCTAGCACATGATTTGTAGGATTTTCATGATTTAAGAGTTTCACATTCAAAAACAAATGCCATACCGTGATAAGGATGCCATGATTACAATATAAAATAGTTGGTTATGGAGTAAAATAGAGAATATCAGGTGTCATGTCTCAAAATAGAGAAGGATAGCATGTTTATTGATCCCCTAGCATGAAAGAATGAGCTTTAAATTCATAGGGGCTGAGGTGAATACAAAATAGAAGAGATACTATGCAATATGTTGTGCCCTAGCTTTGCATCATCAAGCCAGATGTAACAAAAATCCAAATCCAACAAGATGTCAAACACCGAACAAAGTAAATAAAGAAATAGCAATATAATTTGTAGAGACGCGGTACCTTCAGTGCCATTTTTCATGCAATAAATTCAAATCAAACATGCTCTAGTTTATCTAATATGCCAATGTTTGAGATGATAACAAAGTCAAGAATATCAAATGCCCTAAGAAATGACATGAAATAGCAGAAAAAAATGTAAAACTTCAAAACAATGCAATGAGATGTGGACTAGTGCCATTCATGGTAAAGAGGTTATGCCCTCAAAATGCAAATGAGCAATGTCAAACAACTACAGTGATGCAATTACAAAACCTACCTCAATCAAAGCTGCCATGTAGATTTTTGTTTCTATTCCAGAATAGAAGGTTGATGTTCAGTTGCTAAAAGAGTCCAAATACTGCCAGATGCTGAGTCCCTTTCCCATTTGCAGTGATGTTTCCATTTCTGAATGTGAGGAGTTTTCAAAATAGCATCTTTCTGTTGTGTCTCCCCTTTTTAGGGTTGAGTTAACCTTTTGCTAGCTCTCCTTTGATAAATTTTCACAGGCAAGTGTTTTGTTTTATTTAATATAATTATCTTTCTTTCGAAGGTAATTATATTATCATTATTTTGATGCCCTAGGTTCCTATTAAAGTCATATTGACTTAGGCAATAAGTGTTATTGCAGTTATGTAATTATGTATGGGGGGAAAAGGAGTGTGGATTAATTGGATCTATTTTGAAATCTGGATATGTAATTAAATGTAAATATTTTAGATATTTTCCTCATTCCTTTTGAGTTGAGAATATCTCAAAATATAATTAGAATCCACTTAATTTAAGTAGAGGGGGGAATATTTCTTTTAAGTCAATGCAAGAGCCTCATTGTAAGATATTTGACATATGGCATTTTATAAGCCTTGTCAGAATATCATTTATTCTGCATGACTTAGTGGGTCTTGGGTCTTCCTTTGACTAGTCTATGTTAGGGACTCCACTTTTTCCATTCCCCTATATTCTCAAGAATTGGGCATCCAAATTTCAGAGTGATGGAATCATGGTCCTAATGGCTGGCTTTTCTATTATTGGCGAGGTAGTGGACTTGATGGCAGATTCTATAGGTTTGCTATATATGCCTCTCACTTAGGTGATATAAGGCTAGTTCTTCTTTCCCTCATTCTCACAAGGTGAATGTTGTAGCTCTTTGAGAAATAATCTGATATTGTGACTCCTTTTATTCCCGTTAATAGAAAAATTGTCCCCTTCTTTTTTACAGTTTTGTGAGTTGGTTTGATGAGCTTGGTGTCTCATATTGTGATTTAATTTAATCCTTTACATGATATTATGTTCATTTGATTGTTTCAAAAGCATTTGTTTTCTTTGAATTTTTACAAATCTATGTGCATCTATTTGTGTTGAGTTGTGAAAATCATCTTTCCTTCTCATCTAAAACCAACACTTGATTGTTTTTTCTAAGAGGAAAATCAGATTTGGAAGAGTTGTGGTGTTCATGTTATGTACTGGGTTACATTGTGGGTTTGATTTTTAGTTTGTGGATTTATCCAGTTTGGTGAATCACCTAAGTTAGATCTCAGTTATTTCAATTTTATGCAATCTCTCTCCCTTTCCCTTCAAGTTCAGTATTGTTCAGGTGATACAAATGGAGAAGTCAACCCTTAATCCAGAGGTTTATTCTCAGTGAAGCAGTCCCACATCCTAAGAGTATTCCCATGTTTCATGGGATTGCTAGGTTTTTTACTTAGCCATCATGGGTGCAATCCCTAGTGACAACAATTTTTGGCATGCCCGGTGGGATGAAGACTCAATGAGTCTGATTTCCTAGAAAGTTTTATGCAAGTTATTGTGTGGTATGAGCAATAACAGTGTTTTGAGATCATACCTAGTGACTCTAATGGTGTTTTATGAAGATCAGTACATAAGCTTATGAGTGGGATTCCAATTAGGTAGAGCAAGAATCCTTTTGTGTATGCGGAGGTTCCATCTGTCAAGAAGAGTTCTAAAGCAGCCCAAGCTAGTGCATCAAAATCTGTGAAGCTTACTCCCAATCCTACCCCTAAGCCTACTCACATTCCTACAAGTGTTTCACCAGTTTAGTCTATACACGTATTGTTACCTATTCAAGTAACACTAGCAGTTCAAGTACCAGTAACCCAAGCTCTAGTTACTCAAGTTCCAGTATCTCAAGCTCCCATAAATCCACCAATGGCTCAGCCTAGAGCACATCCTTTTGTAGCTTTTAATCAAGGTAGCCCTCTAAATTTGTAGCAGCATGACAATATACCCATCTCAGCCCTCAAAAGTTTGCCTATGTTTACAGGAGAAGATCAAACCTCAACCATTAAGCATATAAGAGATGTAGCATCCCTTTGTGCCCTGCATAACATAACCCAAGATAATGTTGCTATGAGATTGTTGGTAGCCTCATTTAAGGGAAAATCTTTGCAATGGTTTAGAAGTTTACCAGTTGGTTCTATTGCAGATTGGGATGGGTTGGGTCAGGCCTTGACCAATCAATTTGAAGATAAATCAGACCATCTCTCATTGGTTGAACATTTAACTACTATCAAAAGAGCACCTCAAGAATACATGATGGATTTTAATTTCAGATTTTAGATGACATGGAATAGAATACCAGCTATGGTTAGACCTTCAAGCCAACATGCTTTCTTCTATTATCTAAGAGCCCTTAACAGTGATATCTCTATTATGATCCAATCAATGGGTGGGAATAATCTACCAGCAGCATATGATCTTGCCATAAGAGCTGAAAATAGTCTAATCCAAGCTAGAAAGATAGCCCCAAGGCCCCCAATGCCTATTTTTCTAGAGCTTCATCTTGTTCCTGAAGTAATTCTAGCCTTGGCATCTATTCCACCTCTCCCAACTCCTCCTTAATAAGTTGCTAACCCAGTTGTGAACCAATCCCAAGAGCTAACTAAGATTAAAAAGGCCTTGCAAATAGTTACTAATGAGCTAGTTAGTCTTGTTATACACTAAGTTTGCACCCTTGTCTCAAGCTCTTGTAGTCTTGATAACCTAGTATAACATGGGAATCATCTCTCAGTTGTGGGACCTATGCTAACTACGATGAGACCTCCAAGTTCTAGGCTGGTTCCTCTTGGATAATGACCTTAATTTGCTTCTTGACATGAAAGTAAAACTTTTGGAGGGAAAGGGATAGAAGGAATGCTTGTAAGGGAAATGACTTGAAAGAAAATTACCTACTAGGTGATGCACTGAAACTAGGGTTTAGATCTTAGTATGTAGGAATGAAATCAATGAAAAGTTCAGGTCTAGTAGGTCACAACTTATTCAATAGGATTGCATAAATATTTCATAAGAGGGCCTGAGAATAAGACACAACTTATGACCTATAAATAGACATTCACTTCTACAACTCGGTGTAGGATTGAGACAAGACTGTTAAGGGGGCTGAGGTATACCCACAAGAACATCCAAATTAGATCAAACACAGTAACGCACAAGATTTCAAAAAGAAAGAGGGATTAGGAACACTAAAATATCATTGAAAACATGCACATACTTTGATCCAATAAGAGATAATCCAAACAAGGAAGCATAGGGACATGAAGGATTGTCACAAAATACCTCTGCAATATTTGTATTATCAATGGGAATTTTACAATTGTATAAGCTAGAGGGTAGAGTTGATACCATGGAGACCCTTAAGAAAAGATGATTTTCCTCTACAATTGTGAACCTCACTTTTTATAGAAAAGTCAATTTTTGATCTCAAAAACTCCAAAAATACAATATATACATCTCAACTGCCCATAGGTAGGAGTCAAAACTAACCTAACTAGGGTTACAAATCCATAAAAATATCAAACCCTAAAGGTACACTACTGATTAGATATTCATCATTGAGTGTCCATTTTGTATTGAGCCCTCTTGCAGACACAACAACCTCAATCCATCTACCCACTTGCAACTCCACTAAGCCATGAAGGCTTCAAATCCAATCCTGGTATGATAGCTGGGTTTAAAAATGATTAACCCTGCAAAAGGTGGCACCAAGCTCATTAAACCTTCAACAAGACATGGTACCCTATGAAATCCATGGCGCTGATGATCAGATTATCTACTTATCATCTTCTCAACCATCTGTATCCTGAGGAATTCAATTCCAGCTACCCATTTGTCATGCATGGCCACAAAACACAAACCCTAGCAAAGCCTTCACAGAGAAATATTTAAATTTGAATATCAATGGCTAGCCCAGTCATTTTAAAATGTAATCATCGATGCAAAATATTCTCAGCAAATGAACGACCCAAATGCATTGAATAAATTACTTAAAATCCCCTCTTGACAAGTCAAATGCCATTGTGGAAGTCAATGGCCAATGAGAAGTGAGCAAATCAACACTCCTGACAAACCGGACCCATGATCCTGAAAAGCACCATCAGACAGCTCTCCCTATACCACTGTGATAACGATCAAGCATCTTGAGCCTCCGGTATAATGACAGCTGTGAGATTTGATCATGCTTTATCTTCTTTAGAAAGCCTTGACCAAACAGGCCCACTGACAACCACCACGTTGCACATCAAACAAAAAATCAAATGCCACCCCCTCGGATACATGTTGCAACCTTCTGACATCAGACCCACTGCTTGAGATACCAATCTAATGGTGGGTGTATGATCTCATAGCCCTAGAATATTCTTTATGCTTTTACGCCAGTCACTAGATCCTTTTAGACCAGGATCCCTCTGACAAATGGATCCATGCTAGATCTAGTCATCACCATGCAGACAAACCAAATTCAAGCAAGTCAGCACATAAGGACCCACCGAAGGAAGTTCTGACATCAACCAAGATCGGTGGTTGTCATAAGATCACGAGCCCTAACAAAAACCCTTGTGAAGATACACTGATCATTGATCCTCTACAGATGTCAGAGCCTCCTAACCACTGAAAGGGCCTGGCTCCACTGACAACATTCCAAATCAGACACCGCCGACAAATCAGGAGCTTCCAAATAAGATGAGGTGGCATCGGTCCCACTGACACATTAAATTTTGTAGGCAGAAGAAATTGATGATCATCACAAGATTTGATGGAATCTTCTGGGGCCATAAGATCATGCAACCATCATCAAATTAAGAATCTTGACCTGGCCGCTTGAACCAATATCGCTAACTTAAATGGTAACCGCTCGCGGGATCACTGAGTGTTAAGAGGTTAACCGCTAGGAATTAGAGACTTGGCGACTGAAGGATTAATAAAGGGCATGTGAAAATTGGAAACTTAAGTGATCGGGAAAAGGTAACATGAAGATATAACAAGGCTTAAGGGTTGTTTAGGATTTTGAACACCAATGGCTAGTTTATGAATTTTATTTTTTTTACGGGTTTTCTTCTAGCCAGAGACCTAAAAGATTTTACAGAGACTAGGGTAAAAGAGGTAGACCCATGAAATTTTTTGGGCAATTTGACAAGATAAAAATAGAGGCCTTGAAATATATTTTCACCAAATTTGTAGAATACAAAATTTAGGGCAACATTTTGGTGATTTTTGTTGGATGTCAGCCTACTAGACATGGAAAACCAGTGACCTTAACAATCCATTGGGCATGGGGTCATTCTGAACACAAAACTCAAAATTCTCTCAGAGAGGCAGAACTAGAACTATGCTCAGAGCACTTCTTGAAAAGCATGAAATTAAACTAGAAAGTAGGAAAGTATTTACAAAAGTTTACAGAGAGGGATTAACCTCAAAACAGGGCTTCAAATGGAAACCATTCACTAAAATAGGTAAGGGGACTCCCTCCATATTTGATAGTTGAAAAGCATTGGAGCCCCTACATTCTATTATTACAAATGGTCCACTCCAAAAGGAGTCAAATTTTGTGTCCTTGCCAGGTCTTGACTTGAACTCATCCCACTTGAGGACTATGTCTCCAACCTTGAAGGTTCTAACCCTGGCTCTTTTACCAAAGTTCTTCTTTGTTTGATTCTAATGAAACTCCATATCTTGCATTGACTTTCCTCTGAGTTCTTCTAACTCCATCAATTGAGCATATTTGATCTATAAGGAATCCTCTTCAACAAACAGGGCATATTGAGTTAACAAAATAGCATCTTTCTTTTGTGTCTCCCCTTTTTAGGGTTGAGTTAACATTTTGCTAGCTCTCCTTTGATAAATTTTCACAGGAAAGTGTTTTGTTTTATTTAATATAATTATCTTTCTTTTGAAGGTAATTATATTATCATTATTTTGATGCCCTAGGTTCCTATTAAAGTCATATTGACTTAGGCAATAAGTGTTCTTACAGTTATGTAATTATGTATGGGGGGAAAGGAGTATGAATTAATTGGATTTATTTTTAAATGTGGATATGTAATTAAATGTAAATATTTTAGATATTTTCCTCATTCCTTTTGAGTTGAGAATATCTCAAAATATAATTAGAATCCACTTAATTTAAGTAGAGGGGGGAATATTTCTTTTAAGTCAATGCAAGAGCCTCATTGTAAGATATTTGACATATGGCATTTTATAAGCCTTGTCAGAATATCATTTATTCTGCATGACTTAGTGGGTCTTGGATCTTCCTTTGACTAGTCTATGTTAGGGACTCCACTTTTTCCATTCCCCTATATTCTCAAGAATTGGGCATCCAAATTTCAGAGTGATGGGATCATGGTCCTAATGGCTGGCTTTTCTATTCTTGGCGAGGTAGTGGACTTGATGGTAGATTCTATAGATTTCCTATATATGTCTCTCACTTAGGTGATAGAAGGCTAGTTCTTCTTTCCCTCATTCTCATGAGGTGAATGTTGTAGCTCTTTGAGAAGCAATCTGATATTGTGACTCCTTTTATTCCAGTTAATAGAAAAATTGTCCCCTTCTTTTCTATAGTTTTGTGAGTTGGTTTGATGAGCTTGGTGTCTCGTATTGTGAGTGAATTTAATCCTTTTCATGATATTATGTTCATTTGATTGTTTTGCAAGCATTGGTTTTCTTTGAAGTTTTTCAAATCTATGTGGATCTATTTGTGTTGAGTTGTGAAACTCATCTTTCCTTCTCATCTACAATCAGCACCTGATTGTTTTTTCGAAGAGGAAAATCAGATTTGGAAGAATTGTGGTGTTCATGTTATGTACTGGGTTGCATTGTGGGTTTGATTTTTAGTTTGTGGATCTATCCAGTTTGGTGAATCACCTAAGTTAGATCTCAGTTATTTCAATTTTATGCAATCTCTCTCCCTTTCCCTTCAAGTTCAGTATAGTTTAGGTGATACAAATGGGGAAACCGACCCTTAATCCAGAGCTCTATTCTCAGTGAAGCAGTCCCACATCCTGAGAGTATTCCCATGTTTCACGGGATTGCTAGGTTTTTTACTTAGCCATCACGGGTGCAATCCCTAGTTGTTTCATGGGATTGCTAGGTTTTTTACTTAGCCATCATGGGTGCAATCCCTAGTGACAATAGGTAAATCAGACACTTTACCAATCTATGATTGGTAAGTTAATGTATGTAGTTTATAGTAGACTAGATATAGCACATGTTGTGGGAATTGTTGCTAGTTTTTCTGCCAACTCTAGAGAATCACATATGATTTCTACTAAAAGAATCTTAAGATACCTGAAGAAAATAAAGGACTATGGAATATGGTATCCTAAGGAAGGCAAGTTTGAACTGAAGGTATACACCAATGCTGATTGGGCTAGGAATGTGTATGAGAGAAAAAGCACCACCAGAGGAGCATTTTTCTTTGGTGAAAGACTTGTAACTTGGACAAGTAAAAATCAGGCTTGTATTTCTCAGTCTATAGCTAAAGTAGAGTATGTTGCTACTACTACCAATTGTTCAAACATTGCATATATTAAGAAATTTTTGCAAGGAATGAATGAGGTAATCATTGATCCAGTGATTATATATTGTGACAACACTAGTACCATTAACATTTTAAAGAATCCAGTGATGCACTCTAAGAAAAAGTATATGTCTATTAAGTATCACTACTTAAGATAAAAAGTACAGGAGAAGCGAGTGAAGTTAGAATTTTTTACATCTAAAGAACAACTTGTAGACATATTTACAAAGCCTCTACTGAAGGATACATTTGAATACTTGAGGACTAGACTTGGGGTCCGTCCCCTATCTATTGATCACTAATGTGATCTGGATGTTGCTCAGCCTAATCTCATCAAAAGATCATACATGTTGATGTAGTATAGTTCACACTTTGGATCATGTCTAAAACTGTGAAAAGTATTGGAACATAATGGCATATTAGTATACAAAGATATAGAGAATGCAATGGACAAAAGAGAGTTACTTGGCTACTACAGAGCTATATATATTTCATATTTTCTTTGGCATTGTTGTCAAAGGGAGAGATATATCTATATGAAATAAAGGGAGAGTAATATGAAAGGGAGAGAGATCACAAAGAATTAGAAAGATAAATTTGATACAGAGATCATGAACTAAGGGAGAGAAAATCAAAGAACAAATGGAGCTGAAAAGATTATATCTGTAGAAGATATTCTGCATATATGAATGTTGTTTGAAGTAACATAGTAATTAAACATATTAAGTCGAATCAACCTCTACATTTGTTCACAGAGTTGTAGAATACATGTTTGGTATGTGTATGGCATATTTCATATTGCGTGTTACCATCAATGCCAAAGGGAGAGATTGTTGAACCTATAACTGATTTAGAACTTGATTTATGAAGATTTGTGATTTGTAGATCACTGAAGATGTTAAATAGATATGTAAGATGATTAAGTTAGTAATATTTTGTCATTGATGTCAACTAGTTTGACAACACTTATCTTGTAAATTACTATACTTAAACATCTGAAGAAAGGTGAAAGAGATGAATAATAAAAATATCTACATGAGGAAGATGTATATGAAAAATGAGGATAAGCAACATGTTGAGTAACTTATTGATGAGTCTATGACCTTATGATATTGACTTGATTATGTTGTATTCATCTATGATGAGGAAAAGAGCCTAAGGACACAAAGTAGTGTTTTCGGTTGATGAAGCATTTCAGTATACACCGATGGAGTGTAGTGTATACCGAGCATAGTGTAAACTAAGCTTGTGTTCACCGACACATTTCTTTGTTAACCGAGCATAACAAAATGAACTAAATGACTAGTTTAGCCGATAAGAATTGATGAGCTGGAAAGTGTATGATCTCGAGGTAATAGATAATGTTTGTTACAAAGATCAATGGCTAACAAAATTCAAGGAAGATCTAATGGAACAAATTGAAATGTGTTATTGACACATCACCCAAAGAAGGTTAAAGTGGAAAAATCAGTGGATGAGATTAACCGAAAAAATCTAATGGACAAGAAGAAAATGGTTTACATGTATACATAAGAGACTGATGATTTCATGATGAAATTTGCCGAAAGAAAAGGAAACTATAGAATTATCATGTGAACAATTTTTCATGCATTCTGATCATACAGGTTAAGGAGAACCCAACTATAGAGCATTACCAAGCGATAGAGAGTAATTACTGATAGATAGTAAGTTGATATATTATTGAATCAGAAGTGTTACATTGATCAGAATGATTTGTATGAGCTGAATATTAATCTGTATATCTGCAATTGAATTTTTAATAGATCATATCACCTACTGTTACATATTTAACCATTGTATATAGTCAAATCTCTTTACCGAGTGGACTAAGAAAGTCTTATTATGTATCATTCATAGAATGAACATTGTTATCCTGTCAACGCCATAGTGAATCCCAGTTGGATGATAACGGTTGGTCTAAAATCCTCTAACAAGGTCACACCTAACAGTGTGTTTGTAACCTTTAACAGGGTTGGGTCTTCACTGACCTAACTTTAGAAGAGTGAATATTTTTGGGTTGTCGGTCCTAGGTGGTTTTTTCATTAACATGGTTTCCACGTTAAATCTCTTATGTTATGTGTTGATTGTGATATTTTTTTGATGTGATATTTGCATGTTGCATATTTGATTTGATCGATAACTTCTATATGTTTTAGTCTAGTAATCGGTAAAAGCATAGACAGTGAAAGTATTTTAAGTTACCGAGTACCAGAAGTTGAAGTATTTGTTTTGAATTATACATTTTGAATTTGGACAATGATTAACTAATTCACCCCCCTCTCAGTTATTCTAACATATATCTCATCATAAGGATCACATAAGATAATGATCTAATTGGAATGATCGCTACCTAAAACACAGAAACTGCCTAACTGGAACAAAACAAAAAACAAACTAAAAGGAAATATTTTTGGGTGATGTGATATTTCCAATTATCCAAGGATGCTCCTACATCAAACACCCTGGCTGAATAGAAGATGTTTCATAGGAGTAACTTATGAACAACTAACAGGATTCAAGACATAAATCCCATGCTCATTCTTGACACACATTTTCTCCTCATCTGAAAAGGTACATTTTTGCAAATGGCTACACCAACTATCCAAATCCTTTAACATTTTAGTATGCAATGCATCATCACGTACCACTCTAAAAATTCTTCCACAAACACTAATCTAACTATCCAACTCACACCAATTTCTCCTTCCATTACCAGTCCTACAATTAGTATTCAATGCCTACTTCCTCATCTATTAATTGACTCCACCTCTGATATCATTTAGCAACTCTTTTCTCTATGATCCATTCATAAGATCCTAATACTTGTCTTATACTATTTACATAACCTTTTACTGCAACACCATCTAGTCTCCACTAACCTTCAACTCTACTAATTTAGGTTCAGTCATCATATCCTTCAACAATTGAATAACCTTAGAAATCTTCTCAACCACGTGCTACAATTTCTTCACCTTTTGATCCGAAGCAGTATAATCTCCTAAGGTGTAAGTCCTCATTACACTCAAGTTCTTGGACTTCCTTCCTCATTCAAAGGAATTAAAGTGAACTTTCTACCATCCTTCATGATAGACATTGTGTTCCTTTAGAAATCATGAATATCTACGACATCATGTAATTCCAAGGTCTTTGAAGAAAACTATGATAAGAACTCATGTTCACCACATCACATAACACTTCATCATATTAAGGCTTAATGTTTTTGATAGAAAAAAATAGCAAGAGGGTGCTTGCCCATGGAACAAAAAGATTAGGAGCACATTAACAACACATTAATAGCATTAGTCTTAAAGTAGATAATAAGTAGAAAAATATTATCTAGTTTGCCTCTATCAAAAACAAACTTAAAGTTCCTTAGAAAAAGAATGAACTAGAGCAGCTTAACCAAGAAGTATAGAATATAATAATAGTAATTTTCCATGCAAGGCTAGTCCAAAGTCTTAAAAAATTGACCATAAAACATAAAATCATAATAAAAAACCTGAGGCCTAAAGGTCTGAACCAGAACAAAATCACCATGGTAGTAGAAACAGCTAAGATCTCTCGCCCAGATGCTTTGACATCAAGGTAGCATCCCACTCTTCCTGTAGAAACAAGAAGAGGTCTCTACTATCCTCATCCGCTTCCAATTTATTGCCAGCAATCTTCTCATGTATATTACACAGTGTCACAGCCAATGCATGCATCACTTTGAGGGAAAATTTGTTTGAATCAACGATTGGGGCTTTGATTTCCTTCATATCTTGCTTGAGGCCAAGAATCTCTTTATCCAACTCATTGAACTTATATTTGAGGGAATATTTGAATCTATCATTCTCATCCATCGCCATGGTGGCATGCTCAGTGCAAGGGGAGTTGACCTATTGAGTGTGGGGAGAGGGTGGGGATGGGGTGTTTATGCTAGGGATTTCATTGACCACTGGCAAGGGATTTGAAAGAGGAGCACAACCAGACCTGGGGGAGCTCAAGTGCTTAGCTGAGGAGCCCTTAATTGAACCAAAGGAGGAAGAGGTACCCATATCCTCTAAATGAGTCTTATCATCAGAGGCCATTTCCTTGAGTCTTCTTTTTCATTTTTCCTTGGCAACTCTATTGGATCGCCAGACAGTACCACCCAATTCAACCTCTAACTCCACCTAACTATCTGACTTTTTTAGTTTTTTGAGCTTCCTATCAGCTTCAAGGGTGTTATCAACCACTATCTTATCCTAATATTACATGGACTCAAAGACATGGGATTCCTCTAAATAATCCACCCTATTTAAGGGGTTTCTCACACATCTCTTGTGGCCTTTACCATCATGTGAGACCAGGTCAGTCTCCTAGATGGATGGGGAGGGGGATTGAGAGGGGTTATTGGCTCCCATAGGAGAAACATCCTGGGTGACCTCCTTAATAATAAGGTAGGGTTGGGGTGGAGAGAAAATGGCTTTATGGAAGTTGTAAAAAAAAATAAAGAGGCCCCGATGAAGGATGGGAATCAAATTCTCAGGATTCTTGTTCTCTTTTATGTCCATGACGTTACTTTCCAGTGAGCGGAAGAGGTAGAACGAGATGGAAATAAGGTCCCTATTCCTAATGTGGTTAAGAAATGAAAGGTAATAATAATAAAACAAAATAAATTTTCCATCAAGAATGAAGTGTTTTATGATAATGTGACACACCTTAGGCCAGAACGTAAGGAGCATCTTGCGGTTGAATCCCATAGACTTTTTCATAGGCTTTTCACCTGGCCTGAAGAACTGATTGACACTGGTAATATCCGATGTTCAGTTGGTTTTCTTGTACTTCCTTCCCTCTGTTGATAGCCCCATTGCTTTACCAATAACCCCCTCATTGATTTGAAAGTGTATTCCCCCTACTGACAAATTTATGTTATTCCACGAGGACACATTAATGTTGAACTCAATCCAATATTGCTCTTTAACCTCCACCATATGGGCATCCTTGAATCAACTTATCCCATATGGACAAGGGTGTTATGACCTCTTTGATCTAATATTTTATACCATCTCCTCTAACACAAGGTTATCAGTACTACCACCATTCATTATAATATTACAACATTTTCCTCTTGAATTGTAAATATTTCAGAACAACTACCTTCTTTGAACTGGCTCAAATTCCTTCTTACTTAGCATAACTCTCTAGAACATTATAGATTATCCCATCTTAGGTACAATCTATTTTTAAATGGGTTCATCCTCAACTTTCTCCTCATGTGCCAAAATATTTTGTTTTCCCTTACCTTTGCTAGCATTTTCAGAACATTGAAAATCTTAATAACCAACATTCCCACACTTCACAAGTACCCTTGAAACTACTATTTTTATTGGTCCTTCTAAGAATCTTTTGATCAAGTTCTCCTCCAATAATAATAATTTTTTTCCTTGTCAACAACTAGTTTGTCCCTTCCCTTAGGGTTTCATTGTCTTCTCTTCAAATTATCTTCCGCCTTTAGGGCATACTGATAAGCATCTTCAATTTCAATAATCATCAACATACTCAACTCATCCTGAATGTTGTCTCTGACCATTTATATATCTATCCACCTTCTTCTTAGATGAATCTTGATGTCCAAATCAGATTTTCATCTTGTATAACTCCTAATTGTACTCCTTCAAATGAAAATCCTTTTGCTTCAGATTCTGCAGTTTCTTAAAAAATTCCAATTCATAATTCTTCGATGTGAACTTGGCCTTAAGTCTAGAAACCATAACTCTCCACCTAGTGATCTTAGGTTCACCATTATCTTCCCTATCTTTCTACAATTTCTTCCACCATAAGGAAATGTGAACTTTCAACTTAGTTTTTGCTAACTTAACCCTTTGTGGATCTTTAATATTTTAAATCTCAAAGTAATCCTCTAGTTTGTTAATCCAATTTATCAATTCCTTAGGATGTAATGATCTAGCAAAACAAGAAAAATCCATTCTATGACTCTTACTCATTTGTGTCATAGCTCTCACTAATGGTTCTTCATCTATAGAGATCTCAGCTTCATCTATTTCAAGATCTTAAGAAGCTTCTTTGCACTCATCTTCAGTCTTTAGATTCCTCCTAGTTTGATTAAAAGCAATTTGTATTTCAGTCCTCATCTTGTTTCTAAATTCCTCCATTATTTTCTCTA
This sequence comes from Chamaecyparis obtusa, assembly GCA_027943335.1. NCBI lineage: Eukaryota > Viridiplantae > Streptophyta > Pinopsida > Cupressales > Cupressaceae > Chamaecyparis > Chamaecyparis obtusa. The sequence goes on from BSBK01007364.1 coordinate 266,831, forward strand.
TCCTTATAGGGTTCATTATTCTAGGAGTTATTCTTTATAAATTAAGGAATCACTTTCTCAAACTCCTTAGCGTCCCAATGTGATCACTAGTGTTGATTTCTCAAACACACTCAAGAAATCTACCAACACAAAAAAATCTTCCTCAAACAATCTGTTTGTATGAAAAATCACCAACTTGATTTCCCAAACACAATCAAAAAATCCACCAACACTTTATGTGGATCCCTTCATACAGCCCTCTACAATTGTAGGTTAGTGTGATGCCCAAAAGTTGGGTCAAAACACAACCAACAAATTTTTTTTAAAAGGTGATAAGTCTCTACACACAAGATGCGGGTTAGTGAGTTCAACGACGAGGTTACAATGAATCAGGTGAACAACCTCGACAATGCTGTCTAAAAAGGATGCTAGAGGAAAATTAATTAAGGTTAAGTACGTCCATCTTCATGACGATCAAAATTAACATTCGTCAACTAGAGATCTCAAAGGTTGACTAAGAGGACATGGTTGATTAATGCTAACGGTGTACCATGTAGGTCAACCTATTCTTAAATATTATTTAAGTGTATTATTAATTAATAATTATAAAATATTAATTAATTAATATAATTATTAATTAATTAATAAATTATAATATGTTAACCTATAAAACATAACATGTTCTAATATTTACATCATTGGATTAAATAACATTAACAAATTAATATAACAAAACAATGCAAACATACATCTATCCATGACAATCATTATTTGCATAATAACAAAATAACATAATTTAATTAATAAAAGAATTACATTGCATAACACATAATTTACAAAACAAACATGATATCATATGTTATCTAACAACCTTTATTAACCCCTAAACTAGCTTAGCAAACTAACTATCTAAATATCTAACTTAACTACTCACTAAACTAACTTTATTAAACTAGCCTTTTTGATAATAAAATTGCTTTTCATAAAAAAAAATCCATCTAATGTTATTAATAACACATTATCTCAAAATAACATATTTAATTAATATTCTAAACTATCTTAACAACCTACTAAGTAAACTTATCTACTAAACATCCTACTAAACAATCTTTTAATCCTCTAAATATCCTACATCTAACAACTACCCTATCTTCCTTATTAACTCCCATCTCCTCTTTCTAATCTCTCCTCACCCATGTGCCATGAGGAGTCTATATCCCAAAAAGGCTAAGGGGCGCAAACCAAGGAGGATGAGGTGCTTTGGGAGAAGGTTTCAATAATTAGCCAAGTTTAGAGTGCCCACCTAACCATGGCAAGTTCAAAACAACCAAGGAAATTTATTACATGTTTATCTTCCTTCAAAAGCTGCGTGGTTTAAGAAGACAAGGTTTAAAAAGCTAACCAAACTGACTTGCTGAGGTGTCACCAAGGACACCATCCCATCACTAAAAGGTTTGGGATTTAATGACCAAGACTTTGCATTCAACCACCTGCGCCTAGGGGGAAAAGACTTTCAAAAAGGTAAGAATGATAATTTTGAATTTATGTTTATTTAATTGCTTGGCAAAAAGGTGGCATGATAAATATTAATATTAAATGACTGTGGTTGGATTTTTGTATGGGAATTCTTTCCCATACAAAATCCAGAGAGCTATTTGCTCTCTTAAAATTTCTGGGTAGTGTTATTCATTTTTTTTGCACTACTAGTTCATTTTCTTCTTTGAAAATTTATGAATTCATAGCAATGAAAATAGGTAGTCTCTTAGGTGGAATAAGGGGTTTAGAATATAGAGATTAGATAGTATTTCATACATAGAATTACATAGTTTGTTTGATAATCAAATAAGGTCTTTTATAAAGACTAAATGCTCATAGTTTTTTTCATAGTTTTCTCTTGTCAATATCATAGAACTAAGGAGTGTTTTCAAACACATATTCAGAGTATATTTGAATTGATCTTAACCAATTTAAAACATCTAATGGAGCTACAATCTCCTTATTTCATTCAAGTAAGAGCTGATAACATATCAATATAGATTCTATCAACTTGAAGAACTCATTGCAATAATTAAGAGAGTAATTTCAATGGTAGAGAGAGAGATAAAGGTCTTTTAAGAAACATGCAAGGATTCATCTTATACATATTATGAATTACATAACATCTCATTATCTTTATCCCATTGAAATTTACATCATTCCTAGGTTACAAAGTAACATTGCAATATTCAAATGAAGCTTGCTTTTCTTTACATGAATCTCATAATGAAAGCATCTTCTAAAATATAAATTTGGCAATGATAGATCAATATAGCAACATGTTTTTCTTTCTAAATACATTATACAAGAGCTCCAAAGGGAGATTGAATACATCATTCCAAATTTACAAGGATGAATCAAATATGGAGTGAATTCCTCTTTCAAACATAGAGTGAATTCCTCATTCAAACACATCAAAGCAAAAGTCTTTATCTTCTTTAGCATCATGCTTCCATACTTCAAAATCTGCAAATGCAAACAAAACAAGGAAAAGACCATGGGAGCTCACCTCCCATCCAAGGTCTCTCATGAGACCACCCCCGAGCTTGGGGAGAACACATTGAACAGGTTACAAACATATACACACAATCACAACATGATTTAACAAACATGGACCAAAATTCCCAAATTCCCTCAAGAAGTAAACTAAGGAATTCCCATGAATTTCCTTTGTAGGGTGTGGTAGACAAAACCATGGAGATTACCATTGCATAATATACAAGGCCACACATGGACCCTCATATTTCTCAAATACATACAAGGCACACATGGCCAATTTTCCCTCCTTATGCCCCCCATTGCCACAAGGGCTACATGCAAGGTCCTCTTGGGGAAAATCACTCACCCAAGGTTCATCCTTCCCCACACATGGAGGAGACTCTACACATGGAGTTGCCTCCATTTCCACACCCCCTCTTGATTTCTCTTCCCTCCCAAGGGTGAGAGAATCTAAGAGTAAACAACCCAAAAATTCAATTACATGATAAACACATATGCAAGCTTGCTCTCACCATGACCAACCATGGGGAGCTAAAACACAACACTAAACAAAACAAACCTCCCACCATGACCAACCATGGGGAGCCAAGAACATGATCATTTTAACAAACATCTCAAACAAGCAGAGAGAGCACATGAATTCCTACCTCAAATCCAAGCTATGGTAGAATGTTGTTGAGCCCTAATCCAAGCTTCAAGCCTTTTTTCCTCTAACTTTCTGAAAGCTCTCTAAAATAGAGAATGGGTGAATGAATCAACCCTAAGCCAAAATTTCCGTCTAAATAGGGCTTCTACACCTAACCTCATAAATGAGGTTCCAACATGCAAGTTGCAATTTTCGCTCAAGAAGGAAAATGAAATTTAAAAGGGTCCTAAAGTCACTTTTAGGCTTCAAAGAGGTGAAAATACCCCTAACCATGGATACATGGAATGGGTTAACAAATTAAGCATAAAACTATCTCCTAAGGCCATTATTAACCCTCCTAAACCCATGTCGAGAATAACATCGGAAATGGGGAATGAGATTGCATAAAGATTCCTATGGCAGAAAGGAGTGCTAGATATCCCTAAAACTCCTAGCAAGTGCTCTCCACACAACACACGACGTACCTTAATAACATTGAACATAGGTGTCAAGAGACACTTAACAAAATAACATTTCACGAAAGGTACATCCAGAATAACAACACATAACATACAAACATTCAAATTACTGTTACGAAATAAATTACTTAACAACGAGGCCTCAGGTCTCTTAATAGACGGGGCCTTGGTATAACTGGTTACCCTATGTTCAATGTGTTTTCCCCGAATGTGTTTCCATGGTCCTTCCACCTGCAATACCTAAATACAGCATCAGTATTCAAGGAGAGAACCATTACAATAACATATATGATATAGCGAAATTTAAACATTAAATTGCATAATTCAACTCATACGTCAATTGCATATAATATTCATGATTTGATTGCACATTTCAAATGAAATTACATAACGTAATTTAAATATCATCTAGACCATCAGGTTCACAAAACAACATATAAAAACATAAACCAAATCTACACATCATGGATCCCATATGCAGAATCATCAAAAGAACAGTCCATCGAGGTCAAACATAATATAACAGTAGTCGACAAAGTCCAAGTATCTCTGAAAGAAACATAATAAAAAAGATAGCTAATATGTACAACACAGGATCACTATGTGGGCCGAAAGTGGACCTCACAGTTAGATCTATCTTTTTCCACCCCACAACTAGGATCTTTGGGGGTTCACAACCTCTGAGATTTGATTTGATCAATCCTACTGCTAAAACTCCTTCTATCATACCCAATTACAAAAATATCCTATACCTAACCACCTTGTGCAAGCTATGAGTTGATGTAGGTATGATCCCTGGTTTTTCCTCCCAAAAAACAATAAATCTACAACTTTGGTAAGATCAGAGAACTCAATTTACAACTACAAGAATCACAACATTGCTTTGATACCACTTGACATAGTCCATGGAAGGAAAAATCCCCAAAGGATAATTCTAACCTTGCACCTAAAGATTACACAATATAAATGACAAAAAAAGAAATAATCTATGTTAGCAAGTAAGGAACAATGTTCTATAATTATCACAGGTTAATATATTTACATCAAGTTGGCATGCAACATTGCAATCTTACAATCTAGGCTTATAGGCCTAATTAATTACCAAATTTTATCCTCATATTCTATCTATCATCTATCTTCTCCCCCCCCCCAAACAAGAACTATTACTCTACTTATCTACAAGATCACCAACCACAAGTCATCTTATCCGATCACAAAATCCCAAGAGAAGGAAACATATAACAACCATATAGGTCAGGACCCAAATACATAAGAGCACCCCCAAATAGATATATCAATTTGTATGAACATACAATGAGGGTTGGCCAGATGTATAATAACATAAAAAATGTGGTGAATCAACATCAAAAGTTGTGAAACTTTATCGCAAGCGGATTCATACAAAATTTGTCCATTAGAATAGGAAAGCCAGAATATGACCAAACTAGTCATGAGATAACTACATCTAGAAACATCAGATTGAGTTGTGAAGCTAGTCATAGGATCTCCATGATTTATAGATCATATCATAAGGATCACATAAGATAACAAGCCAACTAGAATGAGTGTTACCTAAAGTAAAGAAACTTTCTAGCTAGAATAGAATAACAAACAAACAAACTAAAAGAAAATATTTTTGGGTGATATAAGATTTCCAACAACCCAAGAATGATCCTTCATTAGATAGTAATAATAATAGTATTAATAAGGATGTTAGCATCCCTATGCCGTCAGAGATTATCAAGATATTTATCAATGAGGATAAAGGAATGTTTCATTGAATAATTAAATACTCCTAATGACAACCCACTTGTAGCATATAATATTTTCCACTCAATAGGATATTAAAGTGCTTTAGCCTTGGTCGATCAGGTTTACATAGGTAATGTTGAACATCAAAACCACACTCATGGAAAGGAATCTTTTCCTATGCTTCAACCCTTATCCCATGCTATATTAACACAAACAATATTATATTTGATAGGGTTGAGGAAGGGGAAATTCTAGAAGATGAAGTTGCAATTGTCCCTATAGTGGGAAATAATAACTTGGGGATTGTGAGAAAGGGTGGAGAATAATAAAATTAGTAAGAAGGATAGAGTTTTGGAAGTCAATTTAAATATGCCCCTACTGTGAGTATCCCTATCCTATGGAAAAACCCCCATGATGAGACTAGATTTCTAACATAGAAACTATTGTAGGTGAAGATCCTAGAATTATCCCTAGCGAAGATGATTGGAGAGATAAGTACATTAAACCCATAATTAAGAATGTGTATAATGAAGGTTATTGATACCTTAGCTGAAAGGATAATGTATTGTTTTATCAATATGGAGTAGATAAAAAAATTAAAGAAAGAACTTGTATCGAAGATTATGGAATTGGATATGACCGATAAAATACAAGAGGAAATGGAGATAGGAAATATATTCATTGACATTTGAGCTGCTACTCTTACAAACCTAAATGAAATATATTTAGATGATAATCTACATCTTTTAAAATGGCTCTGATGTTAAGGTACCATGTTTGGTAGAAAATTAAGCTCTCTCAATGAAATTGGGATTGGAGCATGCTATCTAGATGAAACTAGCCTGGATTATGGAAAAGCTTACAAAAAGAGGGGGAGGAAGCCTAATGTTGTACTACTTATCCAAGATGTAACAACAAATTGATCAACTTAAGATCACCTGACTTGTGCAATATGGAAAGGGGAAGAACCTTCCCACAGAGAAATGAGGTTTATTACTTGGAATGTTAAGGGCTTAAATGCCCCAAACAAGAAGTGCATCTTAAAATACACTTTGAATACTTTTCACTTAGAAATAGTCATTATAGGATATTAAGTTGAGTTCAGATGAAGTATCCAATCTTAGCAATAGTTTAAGCATTTGGAAAATTCATAGTATGCCAACAGAAGGTGCTTCTAGGGGTCTTATAATCATTAGGGACCCGATAAAAGTAACTTATTGAGAATAAAAGAAATAACATAAATTGGAAAGGGGCTGGGTAAAGAGTGTAAATAAAAACTTATGATATTTTATCCTCAAAATCTATTTCCCAATCCCTATGTCAAATAAGAGAGTACTATGGTTAGAAATTGGAGTTGTCTTAAAAAATAAACTGAAATGGAATTTTATTATTGGGGGAGACTATAATGTAATATTGTATATCTATGAGAAAAGAGGAGGTTCTTTCATGAAATCACAAGCCATATAAATTTTAAACTGTAGGTTTGAAAATACTAGTGTCATGGAAATTCTACAGATAATGGTTGTTTATACATGGAATAACTAAAGATCTAGGTTTAGCAATATAGCTAAGATGCATGATACATTTTTTTTTAGAGGTGATCTATGCTGTTGTTAAGGGAATTTGTGAGTGTCAATTTATCCAATGGTGGCTATGATCACTTTCAGGTTGAGCTGGTCATTGAAGAAGAATATAAACCAAAATGGTGTCGGATTTAAGTTTGAAAGAATGTGTTTTCTAGATTTAGGGTTCTTAAAACTCGGTATAAAAATGGTGGAGAGATGAAGAATTCAAAAGGGCTAAAAAATGTATTTCTTCAATACAAAATTAAAGATAATTAAGAATAAAATCCATCAATGCAAATAGTGTCACTTCAAGAATATTTTCAAAGAAAAGAGATGTTTGAAGAAATAATTAATGTCATTAATCAAGAAGTGATGAGAAATGGTATAGATCAAGGAAGTTATTTTAAAGAAAAAGAATTACTAAGAAGATATTGGCTGAAGGGACATGAACACCATATTTTTTTCATAATAGTACCAAAAACTCAAAAGATCAATTAATAAAATATATCAAGTATCAAGGATTCTAATGGTGTTAGTATCTACAAATCCTAATACTGTATCCATAGAAGTAGTTAAATATTTTGAAAACTTTTTGAATGACTAAAAAGGTTCAAACATTTTAAACAACCAAGATATTTCTAGAAACCTATCTAAAGTAATAACTAGTGAGCATAAAAAGGTTCTGAATCACAAAGTTTCATTATTAGAGGTAGATACTACAACAAATCAACTCCATCTAGACCAAGCACCTGGTCTGAATAGTTTGTTTTCCTTCTTTTCTCAAAATATGGTGGCATTTCATTAGCCCAAAAATGAAAAAAATCTTCATAAAGTATGAGGAAACTCAAGTAACATCCTAAGGTCAAATAAAAAACACCTTTATCATCATGATACCTAACAAAGATAATGCTGAGATTCCTAAGGATTATCGACCTATCTCTCTCTCTCTCTCTCTCTCTCATAATTTTATATATAAAGTCTTCTCCCAATTATTAGTCAACTGAATCAAACCCTTACTACCTCTACTAATCTATAAGAATCAAATAGGATTTGTCCCTAGGAAATTAGTATTATATTGGGGTCATCATTATCCAAGAAGCTATTCATTCTATTTAGAACAACTTGGAACTGAGAATGATTATAAAAATTTTACATTAAGAAGGCTTATGAAAAGGTTAATTTGAGGTTCTTATGAAAATGTTTGGAGGCATTTGGTTTCTCAAATAATGGCTTAAGTTATTTTTTGACGTATTTCCACTGGGTAAATTATTCATTATTTAGTTAATGGGAATCCTCAGGGGCACTTTAGTCTTTCTAGAGGCCTTAGGCAAGGGGATCCATTATCCCTCTTTCTCTTCATAATCATGGAAGAATCATTAGGGAGGTCTATAAACAAGGAAAAAAGTCTGGACCTAATCAAGAGAGTCAAAATCACGAAGGGCATTCCTAATACTATATCTATATCTAAATCTATATGGGTAAGTGCAAAAGTTGGTGGCTATTCGGTGGAAGTCTTGTAGAATTGAAAAATGCCGCTCAAAATGAACACCCAACTTTAGGTTCGGATG
>BSBK01007365.1:0-7500 GCA_027943335.1 Chamaecyparis obtusa
ATTTTGATTAAATATATTTAATGTACTAGTCATTATGAGTAGACTTGGTATTATAATTTTTGAAGCTTTCAAATTTCAATTAGAAGTTTTTCCTTATGATTGTACTAGCCACTGGCTAATATATACTCTATATTTAAAATACTAGTAGCTACCCCAAGGCACACAACACATTAAATAAATAAATTTGATTAGGGTTATAATTAGGGTTAGCATTCAAGGTTAAGGTTTATATTATGGTTAAAGTTTATATTATTGTTAGGGTTACATTAGGGTTAGGCTTTGGTTTAGATTTATTATTATGATAAGGTCAAGGGTTTAGTGTTAAGGGAAGTTTATGGTCATTGTTAGGGTTTAATATTTGTGTGAGAATTATGTTATGGTTAGGGTAGAATTAGGGTTAGGTTTAGGATTTAGTATTACGATTTAGTGTTATATGTTGAGTAAGTAAATATGATTAGGGTTAGAGCTTAGCATTAGGGTTAGGGTTAAGGTTTATGTTATGTCCACGTTATAGTTATGGTTAGGCTTAGTTTTACATAATTGTTAGAGATAGAGTTAAGGTAGGGGTTGTTGTTAGGGTTAGTGTAAGTTTTATTATTCACTTCATGGTTAGAGATATGGGTAGGTTTATGGTCATTATTAGGTTATGCTTAGGATAAGGGTTAAGAGTTATATATGATATTAGAGGTAGAATAATAATTATGATAGGGTTTAGCTAAGGATTACAATTAGGGTTATTTTTTGGGTTAGAATGATAACAAGGGTTATATTATGAGTAGGGTTACATTAGTAATTATAATTATGTTATGATTACATTAATAATTTTGGTTAATGTTAGCACTAGGGTTTGAGATAGGATTGGTATTAGGATAAGTGTTAGGTTTTGAACTATAATTATAATTAGGGTTTTGGTTTATAATTATGATTAAGGTTATAGTTAAAATTAGGGTTAGGGTTAGGGTAAGCATTTAAATCATAATTTATTTTAGGTTCATATTAGGGTGCATGGCTAGGGATAAGGTTAGAGTGAGGGTTAGGTTTAGTGTTAGGGTTTAAATTGATGGTTAGTGTTACCCAAAAATTCCCTATCATTCATTTTGGCCACGGTTCCTATTTCCCAAAAGAAGTGCTCAAGTGTCGAAAAGTCCAGTGTGTTTTCTACCTTTTGGACTGAAAATCCAGTGTGTTTTCGACCTTCCCTCTGAAGGTTCCGGATGTTTTCAACTTTCGGTACAAAAAATTCTCTGTGTTTTCGACCTCGGTCCGAAAACCTTCTGTGTTTTCGACCACTTCTGCACTTTACCCTTCTCTGGTGTCTACATTTTTCCATCCGCGCAACTCCGACCAGGTGGGTCCCTTTGGCATTTTTGATAATCTGCCATGGCTTGTCGCATGATCGCATAGCCCTTTTTTAGGCTATGCGAACATGCGACTAGCCGTTAAGTGCGCAACCTCGAGGTACCAGTCAGGCCCAGTTCGCGGTCTTCAAGCCTTCAAACTGCCAGCAGTTGACAACACAATGGTTTCATGTTGGTCGCATGATCGCATGGGATCTTCTGATCCCATGCGCTCATGCGACTAACCGTCAGCGGTTCGTGGTCGGCATCCTGCAGTTAAGCTCCAGGCCGGTGGGGGTAGCATCATGCGACAAGCGGTCAACGGGTCTTTGTCTCTGGCGGTGGGCCCTTGGCTAGTGATGTGCCCGCGTCTCAGTGGCTGGCTAGTGGTGGCATGTCCAATCTGTAGTGGGCCCGGTAGTGGAGGCACCAGTTGATCCCATGAGATCAATGGCTGGCGCATGATCTCATGGGATCTTTCGATCCCATGCGATCATGTGACCATCGTTTGATTCTTCTAGGTTTTTTCAGGCATTCTATTGTGGGTCCATCTGATGCAACGGTCTGTGGGTCTGGGTTGCAATGAGGTGGTGATGGAAATGAGATCTACGGTGGTCGTAAGATCTCATGGGATCTTTTGACCCCATGAGATCTTGCGCCCTCTGTTAGATTTGAATCTCAGCTTGCGGGTAGGCTCGGGGTTGGTAAAGAAGGTGCGCAGTTGTGCGGTTAAGTGGTTAACATGTTTCACGTAGTCACCAGATAGAGCCCGGGGTTAGTAAAACTTCCAGCAACTTGCCGACTAAGAAGGAAGTAAACCTGAGGTAAAGCACAGGGTTAGGTTTGCAGTGAACATCTTTCGATTGGTCGCATGTTTGCATGCAGATTTCTAGCCGCATGCGATCATGCAACGAGCCGTCAACGGTAAGCAGTGCTTTCAGGCAGTGTTGCTATGGGGGTGACGATGTGGTCAGCTCCTGTTGGGCCGCATGGCAAGGTGTGACAGGTGTGATGTCTTGCGGGTCCCATGGCTATGTGTCAAAGTGGTGGCAGTTTAAGAGGGTTGTCACATAATCGCATGAGGCTTTTTTAGCTCATGCGATCATGCGACCAATGTTATTTCAAGGTGGCCTATTTTTCATGGGTTTTCTTCTGAAGACATTTGCAAGTGCAGGTAGCTGAAGAAAATGATGATTTCTGGAGGCAGTTGCTGGGAGATTTTTGCAAAGGATTTTAGGCCGCCGTTTTGGGTCCTTTCCAGTATCTGATTGGATTTTTGAGCATTCATGGCTGAGTAGGTTGCAGGGGGTTGTCAGGTCGAGGTCTTTTGTCTACAGGCATGATCAGTACAGAGATGGGCACACAAAGAGAAAGATATCTAATCTGTTGAGATATTTTCAGAGAAACATTTATGATCAGAAGTGATGGTTTTAGGGTGGATTATTTTTCTGCATATCTATGTAGCCCTAAGAGTTTGACTCCTGCCTACGTGCAGTAGAAGTGTATATAATGTTTTTTGGAGCCAGTAGTGCTCAGAGTTCACTTTTTGTAAAAAGGAAAGTTTCTTTCCTAGAAGGCTATCTGAGACACTTTTCTGTCCTCTGGTCTTCTACTCTTTGTAATCTCCCATTGATAATTTAGATATTGCAAAGCATTATGTGACATTCTCCTATCCTCATGCCTTCCTTGTTTGGCTTATCTCTTATTGGATTGAAGTTTATGAATTCTTTCAGTGATACTTAGTTTTCCTGATCCCCTTTACTTTCAGCTTATATGTGCACTACTGTGTTTGATCTGATTGAGTGAGTTTGTGGGTATTCTTCAGCCCTTGTCATTCTATCTCATTCCTGTGCCCTTTTGTTGAAGAGAATGTTTGCTTGCAGGTCATAGGTTGTGTCTAATTTTTAGCCCCCTCTTATGAAATACTTATGCAAGCCTATTCAGTAAGCTGTGATCTCCCAGACCTAAGCCTCTCACTGGTTTCATTCCTCTATACTAAGATCCAAACCCTAGTTTCGGTGCATCACCTAGTAGGATAGATTTGCTTTCAGTCATTTCCCTTTTTATGCATTCCTTCTATCCCTTTCCCCTCAAAGTTTAATTTCTTGTCTAAGAGCAAATTTGGGTGACTATCCAAGAGGAACCAACCTAGAATTTGGAGGTCTCTCATCTCGGTTAGCAAAAGGTCCCACAACCTTGAGATGATTCCCATGTTATACTGGATTATCAAGACTATGAGAGCTTGAGATCAGAGGTGCAAAATTTAGTATATAACATTTCTGGCATGCTTGGTGGGACCAAGAGGTCATAGTTTTCATAATTCTTGCTGGTTTTGATATGCATCCAACAAGTTGCAGACCTTTGGGAGGTCATTGTTTGCATATCTAGCGGCTCCAAGTTCACATCCACTAGTTTTAAGGAGATTCAGTACCTAGAATGGATTACCATCCTTCTTTTCATGAGGGCATCCCTTCATTTCATGGAGGTCAACAATAGTCATCTCATGCTTGCCCCCCACCCACCCAACTTCCAGCATCATGGTAGCAGAATTTCTCATACCAGCAACCCCAAGAGGAGATGCTTTCTTTGAAAGAACATGCTCATGTGCCCAAATCCAACAACAACAAGCTTTGGCTCAGCAGGATCAAGGTTACAGGAGGTATCTGGCAGAACAATACAAAAGAAATGAGACCATGCTTGCTGAGGGGCTGGAAGCACAAAAGAAATACTATGAGGAGGTATTGGAAACATAGAAAAGGCATATGCGGGCACAAGCAAAGGAGTAGTTTGATGCTAGGTGGAGGAAGTGTGAAGAAGTCATTGCAAGACAACAAAAAAAGTCAAGCAGCCTTGCAGGTAACCTGGCAACACTACACAAAGTTTACAAGGAAAACTTGATTAAGGTTAGTGCTATTATAGCTGAGAAAGAGGAAGATTTTCAAAGAACATTAGCAACTCAGAAGGATGCTTATGAGGAGTTGGAAATTCATAAGAATAATTGTGAAAAGGTGGTTCAAGACCAGAAAATTTTGATGGAGACCATGTTTGATAGAGGCAACGAATTTTAGATTGAGAAAGAAAAGGAGCTGAGAGCTCATGAGGAGTTTCACGAGAGAGAGCTGCAGGATCTCAAGCAAAATATGAGATTCCTGGCTTCTGCAACTGAACAATATAAAGGAGGCTATCAGATGTAGATTGAGAAATGTTCTTAACTTGAAGGAGAAAAGGAGAGCATAGAGCAGAAGATTGTTGATCTAAAGCTGGCTCTCTCTGAACAGGTTAAGATAAATAAGTCCTCAACAATCATGATTATGCTAACAATAGTTTACTTCTCCTACAAAAGAGTCTAGAAGAAGAAGAGGAAGATCAATTCTGGGACAAGATGGAGTACTTTTGCTTGCATCTTGATGACAAGCCCACACTTCTAGAGAACACCTATAATCCACGGGAGATAGTCATTTTCAGCCAGCAGGATGAAGAGAGCAAACAGACTGAAGTAATCTCTCAAGAGCCTAAGTTTATCAAGGAAGGCTCCAGGTCCAACATCTCTCATGGTTTCCCTATCAGATATTTGGCCAAGATGGAGGTTATCAAAGGAGTACAAATCATGCCACCATCTGAATGTGGTTTTCCATCAGAAGTTGAGGCTGTGAATGAACCAAACCAGCTTGCTGCCCCAATTGGCCAAGTAAGTAAAGTCTCATCGCTGCTTGTTGTTTCTCCTCAGAATGATGGTGCCTACAATCAGCTTGACCAAGTGAGTAAATCTATATCAATCAAATCCTTGTCAAGCAGGTGATTTTGCATATCTCCTATGTTTATCTTTCAATAGCTTTCTAGAAGCATGCAGATTATTGTAAGCTGAGAAGGATGGGAAGCTATTTACCAGAACCAGTCAATGGTTTCATTTAACCAGGTTTCTGTATTGGTTAGGTTAGGTTAGGTTTTCCTATTTTCTTTCCCTATTTTCTAGAGTAGTTTCCTGCTTTCTAAGAAGTGCTCAAGCACAGTTTTTGTCCCTCTCCCTGTCAGAAATTTTTTGTGCTCAAGATATGCCCCATGCCCAATGGATTGTGTCAAGGCAACTGGTCCAATGTCTAGCAGGCTAACATCCTGCAGAGGTTGCCAAAATTTTACCCAAAAATTCCCTATCATTCATTTTGGCCACGGTTCCTATTTCCCAAAAGAAGTGCTCAAGTGTCAAAAAGTCCAATGTGTTTTCTACCTTTTGGCCCGAAAATGTAGTGTGTTTTTGACCTTCCCTCTGAAGGTTCCAGATGTTTTCAACTTTCGGTACAAAAAATTCTCTGTGTTTTCGACCTCGGTCCGAAAACCTTCTGTGTTTTCGACCACTTCTGCACTTTACCCTTCTCTGGCGTCTGCATTTTTCCATCCGCGCAACTCTGACCAGGTGGGTCCCTTTGGCATTTTCAACAATCTGCTATGGCTTATCGCATGATTTCATAGCCCTTTTTTAGGCTATGCGAACATGCAACTAGCCGTTAAGTGCACAACCCTGAGGTACCAGCCGGGCCCAGTTCGCGGTCTTCAAGCCTTCAAACCGCCATCAGTTGACAACGCAATAGTTTCATGTTGGTCACATGATCACATGGGATCTTCTAATCCCATGCGCCCATGCGACTAACCGTTAGCGGTTCGTGGTTGGCATCCTGCAGTTAGCTCCAGGCCGGCGGGGGTAGCATCATGTGACAAGCGGTCAACAGGTCTTTGTCTCCGGCGGTGGGCCCTTGGCTAGTGATGTGCCCGTGTCTCAGTGGCTAGCTAGTGGTGGCATGTCCAATCTGCAGTGGGCCCCGCTAGTGGAGGTGCCAGTTGATCCCATGAGATCAACGGCTGGCGCATGATCTCATGGGATCTTTCGATCCCATGCGATCATGTGACAACCATTTGATTCTTCTAGGTTTTTTGGGCATTCTGTCATGGGTCCATCCGATGCAACAGTCTGTGGGTCCGGGTTGCAATGAGGTGGCAATGGAAACGAGATCTATGGTGGTCGTAAGATCTCATGGGATCTTCCGACCCGATGAGATCTTGCGCCCAGCCATTAGATTTGAATCTCAGCTTGCGGGTAGGCCGGGGTTGGTAAAGAAAGTGCGCGGTTGAGCGGTTAAGCGGTTAACATGTTTTGCGTGGTCGCCAAATAGAGCTCGGGGTTAGTAAAACTTCCAGCGACTTGCCGACTAAGAAGGAAGTAAACCTGAGGTAAAGCACAGGGTTAGGTTTGCAGTGAACATCTTCCCGGTTGGTCACATGTTCGCATGCGGATTTCTAGCCGCATGCGATCATGCGATGAGCTGTCAATGGTAAGCAGTGCTTTTGGGTGGTGTTGCTATGGGGGTGACGATGTGGTCAGCTCCTATTGGGCCGTGTGGCAAGGTGTGACAGGTATGATGTCTTGCGGGTCCCGTGGCTATGTGTCAAAGCGGTGGCAGTTTAAGAGGGTTGTCACATAATTGCATGAGGCTTTTTTAGTTCATGTGATCATGCAACTAGTGTTATTTCAAGGCAGCCTATTTTTCATGGTTTTCTTCTGAAGACATTTGCAAGTGCGGGTAGCTGAAGAAAATGATGATTTCTGGAGGTGGTTGCTTGGAGATTTTTGCAAAGGATTTTAGGCCACCATTTCGGGTCCTTTCCAGTATCTGATCAAATTTTTGAGCATTCATGGCTGAGTAGGTTGCAGGGGGTTGTCAGGTCGAGGTCTTTTGTCTACAGGCATGATCAGTATAGAGATGGGCACGCAAAGAGAAAGATATCTGATCTGTTGAGATATTTTGAAAGAAACATTTATGATCAGAAGTGATGGTTTTAGGGTGGATTATTTTTATGCATATCTGTGTAGCCCTAAGAGTTTGACTCCTGCCTGCGTGCAGTAAAAGTGTATATAACATTTTTTGGAGCCAGTAGTGCTAAGAGTTCACTTTTTGTAAAAAGGAAAGTTTCTTTCCTAGAAGGCTATCTGAGACACTTTTCTGTCCTCTAGTCTTCTACTCTTTGTAATCTCCCATTGATAATTTAGATATTGCAAAGCATTCTGTGACATTCTCCTATCCTCATGCCTTCCTTGTTTGGCTTATCTCTTATTGGATTGAAGTTTACGAATGCTTTCAGTGATACTTAGTTTTCTTGATCCCCTTTACTT